>OY293305.1:34863072-35016441 GCA_958502075.1 Orchestes rusci
CTCTTCAAACCCCCAAAACGCCCCCTTTTCCAACCAGATGTTCCCCCATAGCTAATCGCATCCAACATCATCTAAAAAGTCCAACAACCTCGATCTTAAACACAGTTAACGAATTAAAAATATCAATCTTGTCATTTAATTAACTAAAAAACCTCTTTGTGGTGAAGATGAAGAAAACGATAAGCTAAAACCGAGCCATGAATTATCTAAAACGCGTGCCGAAACGTCGTTTCTGTCAAAAAGTCCAGCTCATTACCATTGATGGGTTAGAAATGCTGTTAGAAGCCGGTTTTTCAAATGGTGATGGTACTGTTGGTTTTAACGCGTCAGCTTGTAAATCATTTTGGATGTTATTTTATGAGGGAACTATACGGATTTCTTTTGTTAATCGCTATTGACTCCTACAATATATTTGCATAGTTTGATTATAAATAATAACAGTTGTGACAAGGTTTTTGGGGATTTCTTTTAAGTTTGATTTTAAACATTCTCTTGCTGAAGCATGTTTGGAAAAAGTGGCGAATGCGAAAGATCGTTGACTATAATCTAGGTTTAAAATTTTTAGATAAAAGATTAATATTTTGTGTTTTAGAGCACATGAAGGTGAAAATTGGAACCAGGCGGGATTATTACTATGACATAAGTAGTAAGGGCTGTGCCGGTTCTGGACCATTTCCCAAAATGCCCGCTAGGTGGCGCCACGATACGGTGGCGCCACGATAGCGCGACCGTCACCACGTGCGCGTGACGTCATCCGTCGTCGGCGTGTTGTGTGGGTGATGAGGTGGGGTGTGGGGGTGGGGGTCTTTGCGACCACGTGCGCGTGACGTCATCCGTCGTCGGCGTGTTGTGTGGGGGTTGAGGTAATAGTGGCGCCACGATAGCGCGACCGTCACCACGTGCGCGTGACGTCATCCGTCGTCGGGGGGTGGGGGGTGGGGGTTTGGGATGACATTACATTTTATGAACAAAAAAAAGTTCATGATTCAAGCCTTGAAGAAATTGAATATTGCGGGTAAGTGTTATCATCATTCAGTTCTAAATTTAGCTCGCGGTTCTCTTATCAGTAACAAACGAGTCTCAGCACGCGGTATTCTTATCACCAGTAGACAGCATGTGGTTTTCACGTCACACTCCTCTTATCAATAGTTCTAAATTTAGCTCGAATGCGCGGTGTTCTTATCAATAACTGACGCCTCATGGTCTGCAGGAAACTATAGTTTGATATTTATCCATGTAAAATTATCTCATTTCAATTTTATTCATTTTTTCAGAACCAATATATCAGTACGAAAATTCAATGCAAATAATTGTGGACAATTGTCAATCGAATTTCTATATAATAATATGACATGATCGAGAACCATCAGTAGCGTTGAGAGTGTCATCATGACTAGAACTATAACAATAACGGGAAATACTTCTGTGTTGAAAGCAGAATTCAATCCACCCATATTTTTGGATGAAAATAAAGAATATTTTTTGGGGTTGGCTGATTTTGAATCGTTTATGAGTATACCTAACATACAACCGGGTAGCAATAAAATATATGTAGCGGATAAAGTTATCACAATTCCAGAAGGAACTTACGATTTAAAAGATATTGAAACATATATTAATTCTGTAATTGATGACATTTTTGGAGAAAAAGTTGGGTTTAAGATGAAAGCAAACCCCAATACATTAAAATGTCAGCTTTATTGCACAAAGGAAATAGATTTCACACCAAGTGACTCCATAGCGAAAATATTGGGTTTTAAGAAACGAAAAATTGCATCAAATGAATTTTCTGAATCGGATGAAGTTGTTAATATATTTAAAGTTAATGCAATTTGTGTTGATTGCGACATTTGCATTGGATCATATAGTAATGGTCTACCCGTTCATATAATTCATCAGTTTTTTCCTTCTGTTCCTCCAGGGTATAAAATAGTGGAATCACCATTACCAATACTTTATTTCCCCATCAGCGTCAAGACAATCAACAACATCACTGTTAAAATAGTAGATCAAGACGGTGATTTGATTAATTTCCGAAACGAGACCATAACAGTTCGATTACATCTTAAACATTAGAAAATATTATGGTTATTAAATACAACTATCGCTATTTCAAACAATCGCCATATAAAAGGGAGAAGCTGTCTATAGAAACCAGTCCAAGACGAAACTCCAACCAGTTAACATCACAAGAAACCAGCCCAAGACGAGACTCCAGCAAGTTAACATCACAAAATCACCAATTTCTTATATCTCTGGGGTTAAAAGTATTGAAATAATGGATATATTAAACGTTGATGAAAAATTATATGTAGATAATTCAATAATAAGCTCTGAGCTTCATTCATATCAACCGTTTGTCTCTTCAAAATTTGAATACAATGATGAAATTCGCATACCTGTTCAAGAACTTGATATATACACACTACCTTCAGGGAGTCATCTTTACATTGAAGGTACCTTGACCAACAATAAGGGTGCCTATTCTAAAAAATTACAATTTGTCAACAATGGTATAGCTTATTTGTTTCGAGAAATTCGCTATGAACTTAATGGAGTTACTATAGATTCCGTAAGAAATGTTGGTTTAGCTTCAACCTTGAAGGGTTATCTTTCATATAATACAAATGAAAGTCTAAAGCTGCAAAATGCTGGATGGTTTCCAAATAGAGATGAAAAGGAAAACATTTTAGTTGATGATAAAGGAAAATTTAATGTATCTATACCTTTGAAAATGTTGATGGGATTTTTTGAAGACTATAAAAAAATAATCTTGAATATGAAACAAGAACTGGTTTTGATCCGAGCCAGCGATGATGTTGATGCAGTTTTATATGTTGAAGATATGCAAAATCCGTCACCCGAAGCGGAAAATCCAAAAGTTACATTTGACAAGATCTATTGGAAAGTACCTCATATTCAAGTTGATATACCACAACAACTAGCTTTAACACAAATTCTTGAAACAAATAAAGATCTGTTACTTGGATTTCGTAGTTGGGAAATTGTTGAATATTCCTCACTACCTGAAGCGACCCGTCATACTTGGCCTGTTAAAACAAGTAGTAAACTTGAAGCACCTCGTCATATAATAATTGGTTTTCAAGAAAATAGAAAAGGACACATCATGAAAGATGCTAGTCAATTCGATAATATAAATCTCTCAAATATTAGAGTATTTTTGAATTCTGAAAGATATCCATATCATGATTTGTATTTGAATTTCAATGATAACAAGTTTTCAGCTCTCTATGAAATGTTTGCAAACTTTAAAAATTCCTACTATGATATACCAAACGAACCAATTTTCAACCCTCAAAACTTTAAAAATAAGTGTCCAATCGCACATATTGATTGTTCCCACCAGAAAGAAACACTTCAAACAGGTACTGTTGTTTTGAGAGTTGAATTCGAGACAAATAATAATACAAAAAAGGATACATCAGTATATTGTCTGATTTTACATGATAAATTATTTAGCTACAATCCTTTAACAAAAATAGTCAAGCAATTGTAATACGCATGTTCTCAAATAATTATATAAACCATTTTATTTCTCTAAATGATGTTCAGTATGTCTCGAGAATTGAAGCTCTGCTTATCTTACCATTTAAAGAGATCGAAAGAATTGAAAAACAAATTCAAGATTATAGTGGTGAATAGCAGATGATGGTGAAATTCTCACAATTGAAAATATGAAACTACTCGTTTTGGATGTACAAGGATTTATAATTGAAAACAAAAAATTTATTCCTAAAGAACTGGCTGCCTATGATGGAGAAAAAATATGTCATTATATATTTAGATGCCCCTTTTCTATGGAACACTTGCCTCCAGAACTGCGTAAACAAGCAAACTGGTTGATGAAAAATCATCATTGTATTTCATGGAATGAAGGATTTACGCAATCACATAAGTTTTCCGACATTGTGAAAAACATAACAAGAAACGTGGATCATGTGTACGTGAAAGGAAAAGAAAAGGCGCAATACATTGGGAAATATTCATCGAAGCCCGTTATCGAACTTGATGACAAACCACCTTTATCGTTGGAAAAACCACATTGTCTATACCATTTATCATCACCCGCAATGTGTGCACTTACTAATGTTTTTAATTTGTATAAAACATGTTTAATGATTGAATAAATCACATTTTTGATTACATTTTTTATTTTATTTCAAACACCTTTTTATAAATATTTACAGGTAGGTATTCACAAATTTTCAACCCTCAAAAATAAGTGTCGAATCACACACAGTGATTGTTCTCATCACAAAGAAACACTTCAAGCAGGATATACTGCTTTGTTTTGAGAGTTGAATTCGAAACAAATAATAATACAAGAAGGATTCATCAGTATATTGTCTGATTTTTACATGATAAATTATTAAGCTATAATCCTTTGACAAAAATAGTCAAGCAGTTGTAATTCGCATGTTCTCAAATAATTATATAAACCATCTATTTCTCTAAATGATGTTCAGTATTTCTCCAGAATTGAAGCTTCGCTTATCTAACCATTTAGTATGAGAATTTTATGGTGACTTACAAATAAAAGGTTCTGTATTGATTGAAAATAAAACAGTTCAATAATGAATACTATCAAAGAAGATGTGGTGAGTGAGCTACACAAACCAGCCAGAAGATTTTTTAAAAGAAGAGCAGTAATTGTAAAGGGGATCAATGATCTTTTTCAAGCAGATTTAGTTGAAATGCAACCATATTCAAAAATAAACAAAGGATATAGATATATTCTGGTTATAATTAATGTGTTTTCAAAATTTGTTTGGGCAATTCCTGTCAAAACAAAGACTGCTAAAGATGTAACCACAGCCATGAAATTAATTTTAAACAGTGTAAAAACACCCCCTAAAAATCTGCAGACTGATCAGGGAAAGGAATTCTATAATACAGAGTTCCAAGATTTGATGAAAAAATTCAACATCAATCACTACTCAACATTTTCCAATATGAAAGCTAGCATCGTAGAGAGGGTGAACAGAACATTGAAAAACAGAATGTGGAAAAAATTCAGTTTGCAGGGAAACTATAAATGGTTAAAAATATTACCTGAGATAGTATCAGAATACAATAATACCAAACATTCTGTTATTGGAATGAAACCTATACAAGTATCTAAGGAACATGAGAAGCACCTACTATCAAAAGTTTATGGTCGCATAAAAACAGTGAATCCTTCCAAATATGAAAAGGGAGACTATGTGCGAATAAGTAAGTTTCGTGAGATGTTTTCAAAAGGGTATACACCTAACTGGTCAAATGAAATCTTTGTGATTAAAAAAATAAAAATCACAAATCCAACAACCTACATATTGGAGGATCATAGAGGTGAAGAGATACAGGGTGCATTTTATAAGGAGGAGTTGCAAAAAGTTAAACATCCTGACGTGTATTTGGTAGAAAAGATTCTAAGACGGAAGGGAAATAAAGTTTATGTTAAATGGTTGGGCATGAATAATTCACATAATTCATGGGTTATGAAAAATAATGTATTGTAATATCTTGTAATTCAATAAAAAACACTTGCTAGTAGATAATTCTTTTATTTCTATACAAATATACTCCTAGAATGGGTAGCATGATACAAAAAATGAATGCAAAGATTGATATAATAGCGAATTCTATATGATTTTTACATTCAAACGAATCAATAAGTACATTCCAGTTTGTTGGTTTAAAATTTTCATCTACAAAATAAAGTCTTAACTTAAAAGCTAAATATGACAAATTTTTAATTGACTCATCAATTTTTAGCCAATCAATCCATTATTAACAATTAATTTTTCTCAGTTTGATGGTCAAGAGTCATTATGATTGGTTGATATGCAAATAAACGTTTCTTGTATATTTGAATCCACTTGTATATACAAGGTATTGTTAAAAAGGCGCTCAGAAACAATACTTTTGCTGGAAGTCCTGTTGTCATTGCTAATTTTTATACTAAGGGATATATCGTGGCAATATTTATGTGTTCTAGTGTTCTTGTTTTCTTATTGTCTTGTTTTCTTGTGTTCTAGTGTTCTTGTTTTCTTGTTTTCTTGTTGTCTTGTTTTCTTGTTTTCATGTTTTCTTGTGTTCTTGTTTTCTTGTGTTCTAGTGTTCTTGTTTTCTTGTTTTCTTGTGTTCTAGTGTTCTTGTTTTCATGTTTTCTTGTGTTCTTGTTTCCTTGTTTTCTTGTGTTCTAGTGTTCTTGTTTTCATGTTTTCTTGTGTTCTTGTTTCCTTGTTTTCTTGTGTTCTTGTGTTCTTGTTTTCTTGTTTTCTTGTGTTCTAGTGTTCTTGTTTTCATGTTTTCTTGTGTTCTTGTTTTCATGTTTTCTTGTGTTCTTGTTTTCTTGTTTTCTTGTTTTCTTGTGTTCTAGTGTTCTTGTTTTCTTGTTTTCTTGTGTTCTAGTGTTCTTGTTTTCATGTTTTCTTGTGTTCTTGTTTTCTTGTTTTCATGTTTTCTTGTGTTCTTGTTTTCTTGTTTTCTTGTGTTCTTGTGTTCTTGTTTTCATGTTTTCATGTTTTCTTGTCTTGTGTTCTTGTGTTCTTGTTTTCTTGTGTTCTTGTTTTCTTGTTTTCATGTTTTCTTGTGTTCTTGTTTTCTTGTTTTCTTGTTTTCTTGTTGTGTCCAATCACACACACACAGTGATTGTTCTCATCACAAAGAAACACTTCAAGCAGGATATACTGCTTTGTTTTGAGAGTTGAATTCGAAACAAATAATAATACAAGAAGGATTCATCAGTATATTGTCTGATTTTTACATGATAAATTATTAAGCTATAATCCTTTGACAAAAATAGTCAAGCAGTTGTAATACACATGTTCTCAGAAAAGAAAATGACTAGATTGAAGGCTATTTGTGATTGACAGCTCCTTGATTTTGAAATCTTCTGCCAAATTGAAGCCCTGCATGTCTATTGCAATGATTGTTTCATACGAATACCAGGATTCATGGACTTTGTAATGAGTTCTCAAATAATTAACGAGTTTGATAGGTGGTCTCAAGTTTCCATAACCATCAAAATAAAACGCTTAATTTTCATTTATTATGTATGCAGTACAATGAGTTCCATGATTTTGTTAACTTTCTAGATTCAAAATACCACATTCCTTCACTTTAAATTTTTTTGAGAAGGTTGTCACACATAAATACACCTCTTTAATGTGAGATATTCAATATTTTCACATATTTTAGTATATCGTTATTTGAAAGGGATCTCTGCGAAAATATTATTTGATTTTTTTTATGGTTTTTTTCTTGATAGTGCCTCCTTTGTAGGGTTTAATGTATAATCCACCACCCTGCTTGGAAAGTTTTTCCATTTCTTTATTGTGTCGATGTAATTCTTCGAGTTGCTCCTTTGATACTTTAATATCATTAACGGCCTTAGCTATTCCAGCTGCACCACCGCCTAAAGCTCCTAGTGCACCCAAAATTGGAAGTAATAATGGAAGAAATCCACCAATTTTTTTGGGGGGTTTGATAACTCGTGTTTTCTTTTTTCTTTCGGTTCTCTTGATCCCCATTCCAAGTTTCCGTTTACCTTTCATAATTCCACTTACTGTTAGAGCAGCAATTCTTTCTCCTACCGAGGAATCTTTTGCTCCAACTCTCTGCCAAGCTTTATCTGCTAGAGCTTTATCCGCTCGATGTCGTTGAGGTAAATCAGTTGTTTGTGAGTATGCGATATCGTGTTCTCGACACGCAGCATCCAATGGATTGATACCAGTTTCTCCCCTATTCAATCTTTCTTCTAAATTTGTACCAGGACCACAAAATTGATAGCCAGGAATATGAAGCTCAACAGGTAGTCTATTAATCAGAGTGTTTATTAAACCTCGACCTTCCCTCTTGGAGTGTTTGGAGGAAGTGTACTTTCGTGAAGCGTGTACAATCATTTTATACCTATAGAGGTTTGTGTGTATCATTTAAATACTATTTTCAGTTTAAAAATTTGCAACACGATTGTCTATCGATTTCATGCTATCTGATCAATATGTCCATCTGATAAATGTATAAATACTTTTGCAAAAAACAATTCTGTTTATTGATATCTAGAATGCGGATAGAAAAACAATCGTTTTCCTTACCCATCACAAACCATGATGTGAAGGATTTTACGAAACCAATTCAAAAACATGGCGATTTATTTGGTGGGGAATCGAAAAGATGTCTCATTGTTGGACCATCTGGTTCAGGTAAAACCAACGTGATGTTGGCTTTACTTGAGCATCCAAATGGAATAAGATTTGCAAACGTGTACCTTTATTCCAAATCATTACAACAGCCAAAGTATGAATATTTAAGACAACTATTGGCACCCATGGAAGAGATTGGATATTTCGAGTATGAGAGCGATGAAAATATCATTCCTCCTCATGAAATAGCACCAGAATCGGTCATCATATTTGATGATATACCATGTGGAACACAAACTATAATAAGGGACTATTTCACACATTCGAGACATAAAAATACAGACTGCTTTTTTATTTTTCAAGGTTATTCATCAATTCAGAAAAGACTTATACGTGAGAACGCTAATTTGCTAATTTTATTCAAGCAGGATTCTATGAATTTGAATCATATATATAATGATCATTGTATGCTGGATATGTCATTTGAGCAATTGAAGCAACTCTGCGCACACTGTTGGAAAGAACCTTATAATTTTCTGGTTATTGATAAAGATTGTGAACTGAATTGCGGAAGATATAGGAAAAATTTTGATTCATTCATATATCTATAAAATGGATAAGCGGTTGGCTGAGGAATTGATGAAGTCAAGAAAAGCTGTCAAGGATAAATATAATAGTCTAAAATTAGCTATGACCACTACACAATCACAGCTAGAGCAAGCTTACAAACCAATAACTCAACCGCTACAACAACTCATTTCCAAAATAAATGAACCTTTCAACATAAAGGAAGAATTCAAAGAAGAAGAAGAAGAACCTGAAACTTCTATGTTTCACACAACACCATTAAAACCTAAACCAAGTTTTTCAAGATTATTTTATGAGACATCAACACCTACAAGACCTACAAGAACTGGTAGAACTCCTATTCTACCGATGGAAATACCATCATTTTTTGATACAAGCCTTGCATCTGTTAGCCAGTTACCATCTATACAAGAACCTAGTCAGTTACCTAATACTATACAAGAACGTAGTCAGTTACCAACTATACTAGAAACTAGTGTTATAGCTCAAACCAACCCCTTCGAAAGCTCGGAAAATCAAAATCTTTCAGATATATTGGAACAGTCAAGGCAATCGGTTCAAAATTTAATCGACACGCAACCATATGAAATATGGTTAAAAAGTTTTGATCCACTACCAAGAGATTATATTGATGCTAGTGTGAAGGATACTGAACATAATTTTGATCATCATTATGGAATAGTACATGACATAGATACTGATAAATTCTATTTGGGGACCACACTTAAATTTGTAGAAATTATTGGAAAAAATGTGAAAGTAGATGGAAAAATTTATGATGGTACAAAAGGATTGTATGAATTACTATTTAAAAAATATCCTAAAGACTATGAAGATGAGGATTTGGATAATTATATGGATATTTTAGCTAAAACCAATGCATATCGAAGAAATAATGATCCAAATGAACGTGTGCAGGGAAATGGATCATCAAAATATATAACTATAATAGGACCATACCTACAAAAACATGGCATAACAAAAACACGACACATCAAACCATTATATTCTCGTTTTTTAAAGAAACTAAAACCTCCAATAACCAGAATGCGAACGGGAAAGGGGTTGTGGAATATCAATAAAAACGATATAGATTATGTTTATTGGGATAATATCAACGAACTTGTTGATAGATTGAGACTAATAACAGCTTCCATGAGAGCTGGTCATACTGGTCATAATAATGAAATACTATCAATAATCGAAGAGTTACGTGAAGCTAAAGTAATTGCATAAATACATCCTCAAATACGTAAAACGAATCAATCCGAAAATGTCACTCAACAAGTTCGGTTCTCATTTATTCAAGAGAGATGAAACAGAAAACAATATCAAGTTATTTAATTTTTCTGAGGTTAATTTATCTTATGTAATGGTTTTACCATTTATTGGTCGCTATACACCAACAGAAAAAAATTTCGTGTTGATGCAAGATGGAAGAACTTCATACCGTTTCCCATTTGAAAAAGGAATCATTTTATTCGGTGAATATCCTAAAAAAGACGTTTCCATGTTGGTTAATGGAAAAGCAGGAAAGCTGGAAAATAGATCTATTAAGAAAGGTGATTTGATAGCGTTTAGACGTGAAACGGATAGTAAAATAACAGAATTTTATGGTGAATTACAAATAAAATGCCCCGTAGTGATTGAAAATAAAACAGTTCAATAATGAGTACTATCAATGAAGATGTGGTGGATGAGCTACCTACACAAACCAACAAACAGATTTAGATGAAATGTAGCCATATTCAACAATAAAAAAGGATATTATACCTAGATATATTTTAGTTATGAAAAAACACATTTTCTATACCATTTATCATCACCTGCAATGTGTGCACTTACTAATGTTTATAATTTGTATAAAACATGTTTATTGATTGAATAAATCACATTTTTGATTACATTTTTTATTTTATTTCAAACGCCTTTTTATAAATATTTACAGGTACGTATTCACAAATTTTCAACCCTCAAAAATAAGTGTCCAATCACAGTGATTGTTCTCATCACAAAGAAACACTTCAAGCAGGATATACTGTTTTGTTTTGAGAGTTGAATTCGAAACAAATAATAATACAAGAAGGGGAAAAATTGTGGATAATGAGTTTGAAATCAAAAATGTTCACCTCAAAAGCTCTACCGATTCGTCTACTACTTAAATTCCTGCCACCGTTTGAAAAACTAACAGCTGTGTATAAAAGACCATCGGGGCAGATAGCTGTAGTTATAAATGATTATTTATATATACTTAGCGAGGATAGATTTAGATTAATTGACCGAATCAATATAACAAAAAGATTTGAACCATTTGTGGATGGTAGAAAGTTACTTGGAGCAGTCAATACCTATTCTGGAAAAACCATCTTCTTTTATGATGATAATGCCTTTGTAAATTTGGATGTGTGTACTCTACAGCCAGAGTCCTTTGGCTACACATCAATACATTTTAATGGTATACCACCCCTATTCACCACAGTTTTTCGATATGTGAATGGATTGTTATACTTCATTCAAGATGGTCGCTTTTTTGAAAATTCCCTACAAAATTCCGGTAAATTGGAGTTCAATACATTTGGTATAGAGTGTCCCATGATATCTTTATATGAACAACTTAGACTGTTACTTAGGCAAATTGTAAGTAAAATTCCTATGAATTCATAGTTTTAATTTATTAATAAAGTACAGCAACTATAGCGCCAAGTTCAAGGTTGTGGTTGACTGATAAAGAGACACGCGTCCGATGTGCTATTGTGAATAAAATTCTTGTGAAATAAAACATTGTTTGTTTTAATTAAATAACTTGATATTGTTTTCTGTTTCATCTCTCTTGAATAAATGAGAACCGAACTTGTTGAGTGACATTTTCGGATTGATTCGTTTTACGTATTTGAGGGTTGTAATTTCAACTAGGTGAATCAATTTATAGTCGAGAAAAAACCAGAGGCTGACACATGTTACTGATAAGAACACTGCATTTGAGCTAAAATTGTTGTCTACTGGTGATAAGAAAACTGCAGGCTGAGACTCGTTTGTTACTGATAAGAAAACCGCGAGCTAAATTTAGAACTGAACGATGATAACACTCACCTACAATATTCAATTTCTTCAAGCATGAACTGTTCATAAAATGTAATGTCATCCCAAACCCCCACCCCCCACCCCCCGACGACGGATGACGTCACGCGCACGTGGTGACGGTCGCGCTATCGTGGCGCCACTATTGGTGATAAGAATACCGCGTGCTGAGACTCGTTTGTTACTGATAAGAGAACCGCGAGCTAAATTTAGAACTGAATGATGATAACACTTACCCGCAATATTCAATTTCTTCAAGGCTTGAATCATGAACTTTTTTTTGTTCATAAAATGTAATGTCATCCCAAACCCCCCCACCCCCACCCCCACCAACGGTCACACCGCCCACCGACGGATGACGTCACGCGCACGTGGTCGCAAAGTCCCCCACACCCCACCTCAACCCCCACACAACACGCCGACGACGGATGACGTCACGCGCACGTGGCGCCACCTAGCGGCCATTTTGGAAAATGGTTCAGAGGTCGCGAAGACCCCCACACAACACGCCGACGACGGATGACGTCACATCTCGCGCATTCACCATTTCATAGCAAATTTGGTCCAGAAGTGACATAGCCCTAACTACTCATATCATAATAATTATACCTACTATGTTAACTTACCTACTTATACCTAGGCAAACATACATAAAGTCCGTTTCACCCATGCAACAGCTGATTTCTATCAACTCAGAATAATAATAACCTAAAATTTGGTTATGTAATCAAGTAATTAATCAAAACAATGTTGTTGTCAAAACACAAGTCCGTTAACTTCTCCAATGTCACAGTTTTGTTGTATAAAATGCCTCGTCGGTATTCAGAATGTGAACAAAATACGATAAAAAAGCTTGTGGTCTACTTTACGAAGGATGGAGATGCTGCAAAACCTTTGCTATCACTTGAGGCAATTTTGAAGGTATTCCATCTCCTGAACTTTTGTAGAGAGTGTCTGATGCCCTGGGAATTGGAATTACAACTCTTATAAAGATCAGTTCTCATCATCCCTTCTCAGGGAATCAGAATTGATGAGGCATCCACGTCAACTGCAATCCAGAGATCAGAAAGATAGATGGATTATTATTGGAGCAGTCATACGTTGTTGAGAGAAGAAAGAGAGGGCTAGTATTGTTATTGAATGAATATTTTTAGCAGGCAGAATTTGACATTATTTTAGTTTATATTTGGTCCGTGTTCATGATTTAAGTTTCCTCATCTATGTTCCTCTGGTACTTGTTTGTATTATTATTTTCTTCTCCCATGCATAGTTGAGGTATGTGACTTATCTATCTCCTTATGATTGGGCAGAAGGTGATGTTTTGCAGTTGATAACTGATCTGAAAAATATTTCCTTATAATATGTCACCTTTCCTTAAATGGCCGTTATTTCATGAGTTATAAAAAAAATATTGATGATTTATCATTTTTTTATAACTTAAAATAACGGCTATTTAAGTGGTTGTAGAATCAAAATATACACTCACGGTCGGGTAAACAGCACATGCCTAAGACTTGATAAAACTTTGATATTATAGTATAATTTAAACTTATACAATATTAAGGGTGAAAGTCTGTATGTTTTTTTCCTAAGGCTTTCAAACCGTAGCACAGACACAGAATAATCTGAAAATTTGCACAGTTATCAGCCTTTACCCAAAGATGGTTTAGGAGGAAAAAAAAATGAAAAAATAAAAAAATTAAAAATGATAAAAAAGTCTGTGTTGGTAATATGTAGGTTCTAAGGGGTATACGATCAGCGGGAGATAAAAAAAATGAAAATTAAAAGAAATAAAAAAATACATAAATTGGAAAAAAAATGTGTTGTTATTATGTAGGTTCTATGGGGTATACGGACAGCGGGAGCAAAAAAAAATTAAAAAATAGAAAGGATGAATAAAAAAAAAAGTGTTATTATTACCTTCTTGAATGTATATGTATATGTAAATGTGAAAGTCTGTGTGTTCCTAACGCTAAGGCTTTTGAACCGTAGCAGAGAATTATCTGAAAATTTGCACAGTTATTGTCCTCTATCCAAAGATGAATTAGGAAAAAAATAAACAATAAAAAAAGTACAAAATAAATAAAAAAGTCTGTGTTGGTAATATGTAGGTTTTATGGGATATACGATCAGCGGGAAGGGCCCTCTTTTCACGTTAAAAGAAATATATTTTTTATATAAATATAAGTTTTGGAAAAATTGGCTAGCGCCATCTGAAAAAGTCAATCTGTGTACCTTAGAAAATTGAAAAAAATCGCTGGTTTAATGAACTGACAAATGGATTTAAGTTTTTCAATGCACCATAACATTTTTAATTACTGTTGCAGGATCAAAGTTTTATCAAATTTTAGGCTGTCAATCTACTTATGGCCACCAAAGCGGTGTATTGAATTCCGTTTACCCAATAATACATTTAAAAAAAGCTGACTAGCCGATTTCTCGTGGGCTGATAGTTGTCCACTGATGGGGGGACGTCCACTAAAAACGGAGAGATTACAATAATTGTGGGTTTTTTGCAATAGGGGTGCTTTCTTAGTTTTTTATTAAAACGTGTGTCTATATAGTAACGATTGCTTATAAGTATACTTAGAGAATATCGTTTTGTGAACTATCATAAATAGAAAATAACCCTTTGCAAAAACCCACAAATGTGGCGATTGTGATCTATTCGGTTTCACAATCAATGGACTTTCCTCGATTAACCCCAAAAGGATCAGCTTCTCAGCATTTTTCTTTTTTAATAATGATATCTTCACTGGACTACTAAATGAATGTATTTTTTCCCTCTCTCGAGCTTGCAATTTGCAATCCCGTCATGTGAGGATTTTTCAAAAACTACAAATCTTGCAATTCCATTCTACATGATTTTTTAAATGCACAAACAGAAGCGAACTGGAATAGCGTGAAGTCTTATGGTACAGTCACAAGCATAGCACGCTATCAGTAATATCAGTTGCCTAGATTCTAACGATCGCTCGAATCCGGATTGCGGATATAAACGCGACTACGCTTCCAATGGATGATCAGCCTGAATCCAAAATCTAGATAGAAAACAATTCTGAACGTGTTCTGGGGAGCGTTTTGGAACATACTTGTTTGGCTTCAATACAAAATTTGAACGCTCTTGAAATTATATGAATTAGCTACGACCTACGACATACGTTTTTTTTCCAAGTAATGACGTCATCGATGACGTGACTATGAACCCTCGTGAAACGGACTGTACCTCTACACACAGATGCCAAAAAATGATTGTACACTTATACTAGTTCTATTCAAAATTCTCGATTCCAGGCCTGTTAATTGGGCTTCACCATACATCATGATCCGCCGCCCCGCAAGATTTTTATGCGCAAGACGAAATCTGAACTTCGTTGTTCACATTCACCGGTCCTGAATTCGCCGTTTTTGGTTTACTCACTGTTTATCCATAGTTATTTAAATCAATGGTGTAAACTAGGATAGTATCCCAATTCTGTATAAAATTGTGAATAAGTCTCGCTGCTTAGTGGTTTAGACAGTCACATCCCAATACAAAGACCGTGGGTTCAAATCCACTAGCTGCATAAAACTTTTTTCAGGATCAAACGCTCCACAGCCAGAAAAGATGAGTCATCTAAGGCAGGTCAGGGACAAGTGCCCCCAAACGATCGACGTAGATGTTGAGGGAGTATGCGATGTTGTCAGATTTACCAGAAAAAATCCTTAGATTTAGGGAAAAACTCCTGGCTGCAAAAAATCTTCATGCTAAATACATAGCGGCGTTCCCTAAAATCTAGGGAAAAAATGTGGATGACCTTAGTCCAAGGTGCCGCCATACCTACTTTCGTTTTTCATTGTTTTTAGTTGCTTGTGTTTTATTGATTTTTCAATTAAAATCATTTTACCTCCTGCTGGACCATCCTTTTTGTCATCTCTATAAGAGCTATAGTTGGGTATGTGGAAGCGAATCATGGGTTTAAGGAACGTTTCTTGAATTAGAGCGATGAAGATCTTCTGAATTGAAGATCTCTTGTTTTATGTTGGATGCTATTTGCATTCCATGTGACTATCCTCATAAGTTTTGGACCTTTATTCTCTGCCATTCACTCCTTTTGTTTTGAATACGGGCCTCTTTGTTCATGTTTGTCTTGTTTGTAAATTTGAGATTGAATTTTTCATTTCTTTCATCTGTTCCATTATCAGGAATAGTGTATTTTCAATGCTGTTGTTACCAGCTTGTTGCGTCTGTAGATGATTGGTTGCATTATGTGTTGGTTGTAGTTGGCGTCTCTGTATTTTGCGATTGTGATTGTATTTCTTCAATATTTCTCCACGGGTTCTTTTTCGTGGTTGTAGTTTGTGGTTTGTTGTTCGGGTGCACAGGACAACCCCTGAATGAAGCCGGGTGTTGCCCCTCACACTTTGCACATTTTGGTTTTTGGTTTTCACTTTTTGTGCAATTTGCAGTCAGATGATCACCAATGCACTTTACACATTTCGGGAGGACGTGGCAATGGAAGGAGGCGTGTCCGAATTGCTGACACCTGTGACACTGATGGGTTTGATTTTTCTTCCGTTGAGCCTCGAATTTGACCGAGAGATGTAAAATTTCGTTTTCATTATAAATTTCTTTTGATTTCTCATTCCTTGGTAATAGTATTAGAACCGGTGGCATTGGAATTTTGTTTCTGTCTTTATCTAACCTAAACTATATATGTATTTTAATTGGTTCATAGCCTTTTTCTTTTAGTGCTTCCTCAATTTCGTCTGTGTTGATATTTGTTGGAACACCACGTGCCACTACTTGGTACAGCTTTTCCTCCTTCAGTTGATATGTATAATATGGTATATTATGCTTTGTCATGTGGGCAGTCATTTTTTGGCGATTGTCGACGCTTTCTACAATGAATCTGATTCCTTCTTTGATCATTTTGGCAGAAGTGAAGTTAATTTTGTTTCCTTTCATCGCCGCCGTGACTCGATTGTATTTTTCAGTGTTTGTCATAATGATAGTTGATGGTCTTTCTGGCTTTTTGATTATTTCCTTCTCCTCTATGTCAGAAGCAGCTGAAGAATTTGCATCAACAATTGACTCTGATGACGAAGAGTTAATGATTCTAGGCCATTTATTGGGTCTTTTTATTTTCCTGTTCACTTCAGGATTCTCTGTTTCCATGTTTTCTTCTTGATTCATTTGTTCCTTGTGATTCAATTCTTGATCTGGGACATTTTGTAAGCTTTCAAATCTGTTGCTAGTTGGAATTCGACTGTTTATTTGTTGTTTGAATGACTTACTCGCGATTTTTTTCTCTTTTGGTTTTTTCGATTCATTTGTTGCGTCTTCAGATTTATTCAGGTCAACTGGATTGTCTTGAGTGGGGGTCTTGATTGGGGGTCTTCGGTGTGTGTCTTGAGTGGGGGTCTTGAGTGGGGGTAGGGGTCTTGAGTGGGGGTCTTCGGTGTGTGTCTTGAGTGGGGGTCTTGAGTGGGGGGTGGTGAGTGGGGGTCCTCAGTAGGTTGCGGTGGAGGATTTGACTATAGTTCGTCATCCAAGATGTTACATTTCTGTTGTGAGAAAAAATGTTTTATCACCCCAAGTTTAAAAATCCAATGATACATCATCCAGAGATGTTGAGCACCACCAAAGTGGGGAGCAGGAGGTTCAGTTGTGTGCGAGACGATGGACAAAACCACAACAGTACTAAATTTAGGTTGAAGGCGGTTTTCTTATCAACAGTAAACAGGATGTGGGTTTCTTATCACACCAACCACAGCCTTATCAACAGTTCTAAATTCAGGTTGAATGTGGTTTTCTTATCAACCGTAAACAGGATGTGGTTTTCACGTCACACTCTTATCAACAGTTCTAAATTTAGATTGAATGCGGTTTTCTTATCAACAGTAAACAGGATGTGGGTTTCTTATCACACCAACCACAGCCTTATCAACGTCACACTCCTCTTATCAACAGTTCTAAATTTAGGTTGAATGTGGTTTTCCTATCAATAACAAGTCTCAGTGACTACAACAGCAACAAAACAAGAAAACAAGAAAACAAGACAACAAGAAAACAAGAAAACAAGAAAACAAGAAAACAAGACAACAAGAAAACAAGAAAACAAGAAAACAAGAAAACAAGACAACAAGAAAACAAGAAAACGAGACAACAAGAAAACAAGAAAACAAGAAGACAAGAAAACAAGAAAACAAGAACACAAGAAAACAAGAAAACAATAAAACAAGAAAACAAGAACACAAAAAAACAAGAAAACAGGATAACAAGAAAACAAGAAAACAACACAAAACTTTAACAAAAACATCTCATAAGCAATTGTGGTTATATGAAAATAAAATGAACAAATGTAGCCTGCAGTATTAGTTCACTGATTATAAAATTTCAGGTATAAATTCAGGATCGGTTGTTTGTGGTGTTCAACAAGACAGGTTCTGTTTAATTCAATCACATAAAGATGATTCACATTGAAAAGTAGCTGAATTTAAAAAATAATACCTGTTGGGTGAAGTAGATAAATATTGCCACAATATATCCATTAGTATAAAAATTAACAATGACAACAGGACTTCCAGCAGGAGTATTGTTTCTGAGCACTTTTTTTAACAATACCTTGTATATAAAAGTGGATTTGGATATACAAGAAACGTTTATTTGCCAACCAATCATAGTGACTCTTGACCATCAAACTGAGAAAAATTAATTGTTAATAATGGATTGATTGGCTAAAAAATTGATGTCAATTAAAAATTTGTCATATTCAGCTTTTAAGTTAAGACTTTATTTTGTAGATGAAAATTTGGAACCAACAAACTGGAATATACTTATTGATTCGTTTGAATGTAAAAATCATATAGAATTCGCTATTATATCAATCTTTGCATTCATTTCTTGTATCATGCTACCCATTCTAGGAGTTTATTATTATAGAAATAAAAGAATTATCTACTAGCAAGTGTTTTTATTGAATTACAAGATATTACAATACATTATTTATGATGAATTATGTGAATTATTCATGCCCAATCATTTAACATTTCCCTTCCGTCTTAGAATATTTTCCACCAAATACACGTCAGGATGCTTAACTGTTTGCAACTCCTCCTTATAAAATGCACCCTGTATCTCTTCACCTCTATGATCTTCCAATATGTAGGTTGTTGGATTTGTGATTTTTATTTTTTTAATCACAAAGATTTTATTTGACCAGTTAGGTGTATACCCTTTTGAAAACATCTCACGAAACTCACTTATTCGCACATAGTCACCCTTTTCATATTTGGAAGGATTCACTGTTTTTATACGACCATGAACTTTTGATAGTAGGTGCTTTTCATGTTTCTTAGATACTTGTATAGGTTTCATTCCAATAACAGAATGTTTGGTATTATTGTATTCTGATACTATCTCAGGTAATATTTTTAACCACTTATAGTTTCCCTGCAAACTGAATTTTTTCCACATTCTGTTTTTCAATGTTCTGTTCACCCTTTCTACGATGCTAGCTTTCATATTGGAAAATGTTGAGAAGTGATTGATGTTGAATTTTTTCATCAACTCTGTATTAAAAAATTCCTTTCCATGATCTGTTTGCAAATTTCTAGGAGGTGTTTTTACACTGTTTGAAATTAATTTCATGGCTGTGGTTACATCTTTAGCAGTCTTTGTTTTGACAGGAATTACCCAAACAAATTTTGAAAACACATTAATTATTACCAAAATATATCTATATCCTTTGTTTATTTTTGAATATGGTTGCGTATCAACTAAATCTGCTTGAAAAAGATCATTGATCCCCTTTACAATCACTGCTCTTCTTTTAAAAAATCTTCTGGCTGGTTTGTGTAGCTCATTCACCACATCTTCTTTGATAGTATTCATAATTGAACTGTTTTATTTTCAATCAATACAGGACATTTTATTTGTTAGGCACCATAAAATCCTCATACTAAATAATGGTTAGATAAGCGAAGCTTCAATTCTGGAGACATACTGAGCATCATTCAGAGAAATAAATGGTTTATATAATTATTTGAGAACATGCGAATTACAACTGCTTGACTAATTTTGTCAAAGGATTATGGCTAAATAATTTATCATGTAAAAATCAGACAATATACTGATGAATCCTTTTTGTATTATTATTTGTTTCGAATTCAACTCTCAAAACAAAACAGTGTCTGCTTGAAGTGTTTCTTTGTGATGAGAACAACCACTGTGTGTGATTGTACACTTATTTTAAAGTTTTGAGGGTTGAAAATTTGTGAATACCCACCTGTAAATATTTATAAAAAGGTGTTCGAAATAAAATAAAAAATGTAATCAAAAATGTGATTTATTCAATCATTAAACATGTTTTATACAAATTATAAATATTAGTAAGTGCACACATTGCAGGTGATGATAAATGGTATAGACAATGTGGTTTTTCCAACGATAAAGATACGATACACCTCTTTAATGTGGGATATTCAATATTTTCACATATTTTAGTATATCGTTATTTGAAAGGGATCTCTGCGAAAATTTTATTTGATTTTTTTTATGGTTTTTTTCTTGATAGTGCCTCCTTTGTAGGGTTTGATGTATAATCCACCACCCTGCTTGGAAAGTTTTTCCATTTCTTTATTGTGTCGATGTAATTCTTCGAGTTGCTCCTTTGATACTTTTATATCATTAACGGCCTTAGCAATTCCAGCTGCACCACCGCCTAAAGCCTAAAGGTAGTCTATTAATTATAGTGTTTATTAAACCTCGACCTTTCCTCTTTGAGTGTTTGGAGGAAGTGAACTTTCGTGAAGCGTGTACAAACATTTTATACCCAAAGAGGTTTGTGTGTATCATTTAAAAACTATTTTCAGTTTAAAAATTTGCAACAAGATTGTCTATCGATTTAATGCTATCTGATCAATATGTCCATCTGATTAATGTATAAATACTTTTGCAAAAAACAATTCTGTTTATTGATATCTAGAATGTGGATAGAAAAACAATCGTTTTCCTTACCCATCACAAACCATGATTGGTTTCGTAAAATCCTTCACATTTTACGAAACCAATCCAAAACATGGTGATTTATTTGGTGGGGAATCGAAAAGATGTCTCATTGTTGGACCATCTGCTTCAGGTAAAACCAATGTGATGTTGGCTTTACTTGAGCCTCCAAATGGAATAAGATTTGCAAACGTGTACCTTTATTCCAAATCATTACAACAGCCAAAGTATGAATATTTAAGACAACTATTGGAACCCATGAAAGAGATTGGATATTTCGAGTATGAAAGCGATGAAAATATCATTCCTCCTCATGAAATAGCACCAAATTCGGTCATCATATTTGATGGTATACCATGTGGAACACAACCTTTAATAAGGGGCTATTTCACGCAAGGGAGGCATAAAAACCCAACAAACACTAAGCCGGTGGTTGAGTGGCGGCCGCTAGACAAAACTGGCGGCTGGGCGACGGTTCAGAAAGGCTTCAGCGGCAAACCCGCTATAATCATGCTATACAAAGATATGCATTTTTGAGCTTTCTGATCGGAGTTGGCACGAAGTCGGTTGCCCACCATCGTTAGGGCGCCTTCTTCAAGAGCGACATCCGTCGGCTACAAAACGCCGCCATCGCCAACTCCCTGACTCTTTTGGGCGCTTGCAGATCGCCAGCTATCCGCAAGCATGTTTCGTTGTTCTCGATTTTCCCGCTTTTTGTAAGTGGAAACCACACAAACCAGTTGTAGTTGGACCGTTGAACCAAGCCATCAAGCCAAGCTGTTTTTGTTCTGGCGTCGGCCATTGCATCAGTCTAATTCTATTATTCCGATCAGTTATCCTTCGAGATCGAGACAGTAAAATAATTATTGCTTGTGTGTTGTGTTGTGTGTGTTTGAAATTTGATTCAGTGATTGCTCCTGTAAGTTGTATTTTGTTAAAAGAATCCGTTGTTTAGAGGTTGTGATGGATAATTATAATCAAGACTCAAGAGGCGTAAGTAATTATCTATGGTTTGCATGATAACTTGAATACTAGTATGAATATCATTCCATAATTTCTAGATTCTAAAATTTGGGTTTATGGTCGCATTATAATCTATAATGTATGATCATTTCACTCTATAATCATTGAAGATTGTATGTAGGTTCCAATCATGTTTGAAACTTGAAATTTATCAGGTGGCTTCTGGGCTTCAGTTATATTCATATACAGTGGCGGACATAAGTATGGAAAGGGACTTAAATATGATAAAACCCTGATCCTGCATCAGTTAACAAAGAAGTGATGGTGCATTTCAATCCATTTGTCAGTTTAGAGGTCCTGGCGATTTTTTTTTCAAATTGCTCAGTTCCCTTTTTTCTCGTTCAAAAAAGGCTACTTCAACTTTTTTCTGTGTAACTTTTGATAAAAATGGCCAGCACCATTCAAGAGTGGGGCAAAAGTTATCTGGTTCCTGAGAATTTCATAATAATTGAACAAAGAATAGTCTAGCTATAAAATTTTGAACTTGGCAAAAATGACCCATATCATGCAAAATGGGTTTGCCAAGTTAACATTTTATTGCTAGATTATATCCTTTGTTGCAATTTTCAGAAAGTATATAACTTTTGTCCCTCTTTTGAATGGTGCTAGCAATTTTTATCAAAAGTTGCACAGAAAAAAATTAGAAAATTAAGTAGCCTTTTTTGGACGTGAAAATGGGACACTAAACAATTTTTTGAAAAAAATCGTCAGGAACAGGTAAACTGATAAGTGACAAATGGATTGAAGTTTTTAAATGTACAGTCCGTTTCACGAGGGTTCATACTCACGTCATAGATGACGTCATTACTTGAAAAAAAACGTATGTCGTAGCTAATTCATACAGTTTTAAGAGCGTTCAAATTTTGTATTGAAGCCGAACAAGTATGTTCCAAAACGCTCTCCAGAACACGTTCAGATTTGTTTTCCATTTAGATTTTGGATTCAGGCTGGTCATCCATTGGAAGCGTAGTCGCGTGTTTATCCGCCATCCGGATGCGAGCGATCGTTGGACTAGGCAGCTTACAGCGTGCACTGCTTGTGACTCTACCATTAGACTCAACGCTATTCCAGTTCGCTTCTGTTTGTGCATTAAGAAAATCATGTAGAATGAAATTCCAAGATATGTAGTTTTTGAAAAATCCTCACATGGAGGGATTGCAAGCTCGAGAGAGTGAAAAAATACATTCATCCATACATTCGTCCAGTAGAAATATCATTATTGAAAAAAAAAATTGCTGAGGAGCTGATCTTTTTGGGGGATACATTCGCCACAATTGAGTGTTTTTGCAAAGGGTTTTTTTCTATTTATAATAGTTCACAAAACGGACTTCTCTTAGTATACTAATAAGCAATCGTTGCTATATAGACACGTTTGAATAAAAAACTAAGAAAGCACCATTATCGCAAAAACCCACAATAGTCGAGTTTTATTCTTATCAGTAGACGTCCCCTCATCACTGGATGAACCTCATACCACGAGAAATCAGCTAGTCAGCATTTTTTTTATGAATTATTAGGTAAACGAAATTTAATACATCAGTTTGGTGGCAAAAAGTAGATTAACAGCCTAAAACTTGATAACACTTTGATCCTGCAACAGTTATCAAAGATGTAATGGTGCATTAAAGAACTTGAATCCATTTCTCAGTTCACTAAACCAGCGATTCTTTTCGATTTTCATAGGATACACAAATTTTCCCTTTCGGATGGTGCTAACCAATTTTTCCAGAACTTACACATTTTTTTTGTAACGTGAACAAAGAGACCTAAACAATATTTTGAATAAAATCGCCATGACCGATCAAATGACAGATTGTTTGAACCATTTTAATGCACCAATAATTTTTTGATAACTGAAGCAGGATGACTTTGTAAAGCTTATCAGCCTAATAAACGATTATCATATTATATTATATCATAATATCAAAGTTTTATCAAATTTCAGGCATGTGCTGTTTATCCGACCGTGAGTGTATATTTTGATTCTACAGAGTGTATGTATTTTTCCAAGTTTTATGATAGTGTCAAAAAGAACAAAGCATCAGACTATTGTGTTTTTTGAAAATGCGGAGTAAAGGATTTTCCTTGTAATTTGCAAACCGCCTTAATAGCCGTTATTTTAAGTTATAAAAAAATGATAAATTATCAATAATTTTTTTATACCTAACTCATGAAATAACGGCCATTTGAGGGGGAGTGAAAAATGGAAACATTTTTCAGATCAGTTATCAACTGCAAGACATCACCTTCTGCCCAATCATAAGGTGATAAATGAGTCACATTAGTAACTATAGGAGAAGAAAATAAAAAACGTAATTTTATTACAAACAAGTACCAGCGGAACATAGATGAGGAGACTGAAATCATGAACACGAACTGAATATAAACTAAAATAATGTCAAATTCTGCCTGCCCAAAATATTCATTCAATTATTATTCCCTTTTTTTCTTTTCTCAACAACGCATGACTGCTCCAATAATCCATCTATCTTTCTGATCTCTGGACTGCAATTGACGTGGATGCCTTGAAGTCCTCATCAATTCTGATTCCATGAGATCTGATCTTTTAAGAGTTGTAATTTCAATTCAAAGGGCATCAGATACTCTCTACAAAAGTTCAGGAGATGGAAAAGGAAATGAATAGGTACAAAGAACTAGTTTTATGAAATTACTCACCTCCAAAACTGCCTCAAGTGCAGAGCTGTCGCATTTACTTTTAAAATATAATTCGATTACAATTACCAATTACCTTGAGTATGACAAAAGTAATTCAATTACCAATTACTAAAACAACTCACAAAAGTAGTTCAATTACCAATTACGACCAAAAGTAATTGATTCTTTATGAAATCACCACATGCCAATCACTGATTTTAATTCGATTACTTTTGAAAGTAATCGAATTACTTTTTGGTAATCGAATTACTTTTTTAGTGGTTGAATTACCTAAATCCTAGGAAAATTATATTTGAGTAATTTAATCAGTATGTACAAGGTGATTCATTTTCAGCGACAGGGCGGGTGCCATGCAGTTCTCGTAGACTATTCATCAGGAAAAAAAATCTGTAGAGTAATGTGCCCAAGAGAAAATGCTGGAAATATATTTCAAGCTTCTAGGATCGCCGCAAGGGGGCGTAACGGTACTGTGAAAACAAAAAATCGACAACATTTCGATTTTTTCCCTGTGAGATACCAAAACAAAATATGGAAACCGCCTTTGGACGATATTCTTTACAAAACTACCCCCCGACGCTTCTCTACAAGTTGTCAAATAAGACAACCACAGGCCGTCAAACTTGATGTTACTAAATTCCTCTAACTTCGAAATTCCTCAACCGATTTAACTGTTCTGTAGCTCATTTCAAAGAAGAAAATCAACTGTTTCTGACGCATGTACTCGAAGTTGATTTCATTTGTTTTAGCCGACTACACAACATGAATCGTAAAAGTCAAACCTGTATTCTTTATCATACTGGCAGTCACGTGACCATAAAACAATGGCTGATTATTAAACTACCGCCACACTCACATCAGTTCATGAGATTCAAGATTCAAGACTTACAACGGCAAAAGTAAAACCGAAAACCGAACGTCTCGAGCAAAAGAGCGTTTCCACTAACAGATACGAAAGTAGTTCAATTATTCTCCAAGTTACTTTTCAAAGTAATTGAATTACTTTCCAAAGGAATTGAAGCACTCTGAAGGTAATTGAATTACTCTTCGTGTAATTGAATTACTTTTCAAAGTAATTGAAGCACTCTGAAGGTAATTGAATTACTCTTTGAGTAATTGAATTATCTGCGATATATTGAAACCAATTACTTATTACAATTACTTTATCTCAGTAATTGAAAAAACAATTAAAATTACTCTTTTTGAAAAGTAATTGAATTAAAGTAATTCAATTAACAAAAAGTAATTAAATTACATTTTTCAATTATTGTAATTCAATTACCGACAGCTCTGCTCAAGTGGTAAAAAAGGTTTTTCAGCATCTCCATCCTTTGTAAAGTAGACCACAAGCTTTTTTATCGTATTTTGTTCACATTCTGAATACCGACAAGGTATTTTATACAACAAAACTGTGACATTGGAGAAGTTAACTGACTTGTGTTTTGACAACAACATTGTTTTGATGAATTACTTGATCACATAACCAAATTTTAGGTTATTATTATTCAGAGATGATAGAAATCAGCTGTTGCTCGGCGGCCATTTTGGATTCTAGTAACGACCGATGTTTATTACGTCATTAATTCTGTTTCAGTCTGTTTTTAAACCTCTCCATGAGTTGGAAAAGGAGAGACAATCAATGACGTGAGTACAAACCCTCGTGAAACGGACTATACCATCACTTCCTTGATAACTGATGCAGGATCAGAGTTTTTTCAAATTTAAGGACTTTTCCATACTTATGTCCGCCACTGTATATACTTGTGCTTATAATATCATTCCAGTAGAACAAAATTGATGAAATATTGTGATATCCATCAAATTGTTATTTTTTTATTTGTTGATTTACAGCTTGACATGAGTTCTTCCATAAATACTGTTTTGTTTTGAGGGGTACTTCATCCGATAATGTTATGTTTTTTCTATATAATTATCCAAACTTCCATTCTTCATAGGCGCCTTGAGGAGAAATGCACATTGCTCTACTAATGTGAAAATCGACCAATCTTTTTGAAAAGTGCCGGGGATAGAGAGGAAAGAAGGCCCCGCACCGTAGGGGTAAAAAATGAATAATTTAGTTAAGAGAAAAAGTTGGTCGACTATTCTGTGTTTATTTGTTGTTTCTGTGTACCGTATTATATAGTGTAGTTGAATCTATAATTTTTTTCAAGTTGAATTGTTGTTTCCAATGTTTGTTTTATATACTCCAGATTTCTTATTTTTATATTAAAACGTGTTCCTCAAAAGTTGTATTATTTAGAGGTATATATACATTAGTATTCCAGAAATTGATTTAGTACATGATACTTTGCATAATAATTGAGAAATCGTGCTTTAATCAGTATATATATTTCATATCCACGATTGCTGGGATTCTTGATTACTATAAAGATGGCAGTTCGGCAGCTTTAAATTCTGGATCTCGTTAGTACCTATTCATCAAAGCAACATCAGTCTGATATCAAAATCAACTGTATATATGCTACACCCTAAACCACACCTCTCTTCTTACTGATAGCCCTCTAGCGAGACGATGATTTCATAAAGCTTCATTACCGCCTCGAAAGATGTAGTCTGGACACCAACTTTTCGCTAGTGAGCCGCCAGCGTATTACATAGGTGTTTCTTCCACTAAACGCTTTTCAAAAGAAAGAAAACACATCGGATATAAGCTAGCGGCCAGAAGAGGGAATTCCGCAGGTAGGCGGAATAGTGACGGCATGCCGCCTACTGGCGCCCAAGCGGTCATGGGCGGAATGTATGCCGCGGCGCCCCTAGCATTCTAGACGCCAATGAACTTTCTAAACGTAGCATACGTTTCGGCGGCGGCCCGCCAAGGTTGTGTTTGTTGGGAATACAGACTGCTTCTTTATTTTTCAAGGTTATTCATCAATTCAGAAAAGACTTATACGTGAGAACGCAAATTTGCTAATTTTGTTCAAGCAGGATTCTATGAATTTGAATCATATATATAATGATCATTGTATGCTGGATATGTCATTTGAGCAATTGAAGCAACTCTGCGCACACTGTTGGAAAGACCCATATAATGTTCTGGTTATTGATAAAGATTGTGAACTGAATTACGGAAGATATAGGAAAAATTTTAATTCATTCATATATCTATAAAATGGATAAGCGGTTGGCTGAGGAATTGATGAAGTCAAGAAAAGCTGTCAAGGATAAATATAATAGTCTAAAATTAGCTATGACCACTACACAATCACAACTAGAGCAAGCTTACAAACCAATAACTCAACCGCTACCACAACTTATTTCTAAAATGAATGAACCTTTCAACATAAAGGAAGAATTCAAAGAAGAAGAAGAACCTGAAACTTCTATGTTTCACACAACACCATTTAAACCTAAACCAAGTTTTTCAAGATTATTTTATGAGACATCAACACCTACAAGACCTACAAGAACTGGTAGAACTCCTATTCTACCGATGGAAATACCATCATTTTTTGATACAAGCCTTGCATCTGTTAGCCAGTTACCATCTATACAAGAACCTAGTCAGTTACCTAATACTATACAAGAACGTAGTCAGTTACCAACTATACTAGAAACTGGTGTTATAGCTCAAACCAACCCCTTCGAAAGCTCGGAAAATCAAAAACTTTCAGATATATTGGAACAGTCAAGGCAATCGGTTCAAAATTTAATCGACAAGGAACCATATGAAATATGGTTACAAAGTTTTGATCCACTACCAAGAGATTATATTGATGCTAGTGTGAAGGATACTGAACATAATTTTGATCATCATTATGGAATAGTACATGATATAGATACTGATAAATTCTATTTGGGGACCACACTTAAATTTGTAGAAATTATTGGAAAAAATGTAAAAGTAGATGGAAAAATTTATGATAGTACAAAAGGATTGTACGAATTACTATTAAAAAATATCCTTAAGACTATGAAGATGAGGATTTGGTAATTATATGGATATTTTAGCTAAAACCAATGCACATCGGAGAAATTATGATCCAAATGAACGTGTGCAGGGAAATGGATCTTCAAAATATATAACTATATAATAGGACCATTCCTACAAAAACACGGCATAACAAAAACACGACACATAAAGCCATTATATTCTCGTTTTTTAAAGAAACTGAAACCTCCAATAACTAGTATGCGAACGGGAAAGGGGTGGTGGAATATTAATAAAAACGATATAGATTATGTTTATTGGGATATCAACGAACTTGTTGATAGATTGAGACTAATAACAGCTTCCATGAGAGCTGGTCATACTGGTCATAATAATGAAATACTATCAATAATCGAAGAGTTACGTGAAGCTAAAGTAATTGCATAAATACATCCTCAAATACGTAAAACGAATCAATCCGAAAATGTCACTCAACAAGTTCGATTCTCATTTATTCAAGAGAGATGAAACAGAAAACAATATCAAGTTATTTAATCTTTCTGAGGTTAATTTATCTTATGTAATGGTTTTACCATTTATTGGTCGATATGTAGAAGGCGAGACAAGTTTTGTTTTAATGCCGGATGGAAAACAATCATATAGATTTCCTTTCGAACAGGGAAACATTTTGTATGGAGAATACTTAAAGAAAGATGTCTCATTGTTAATTAATGTTAAAGGAGGAAAATTAGAAAACAGAAGTCTTAAAAAAAATGAGTTGATGGGGTTTAGACGTGGAACTGGTAGTAAAATAACAGATTTTTATGGCGAATTACAAATAAAATGTCTTGTATTGAATGAAAATAAAACAGTTCAATAATGAATACTATCAAAGAAGATGTGGTGAATGAGCTACACAAACCAACAAACAGATTTAGATGAAATGTAGCCATATTCAAAAATAAAAAAGGATATACCTATAGATATATTTTAGTTATGAAAAAACCACATTTTCTATACCATTTATCATCACCTGCAATGTGTGCACTTACTAATGATCATAATTTGTATAAAACATGTTTAATGATTGAATAAATCACTTTTTTGATTACATTTTTTATTTTATTCCAAACACCTTTTTATAAATATTCACAGGTAGGTGGGTATTCACAAATTTTCAGACCTCAAAACTTCAAAATAAGTGTCCAATCACACACATTGATTGTTCTCATCAGAAAGAAACACTTCTATACAAAAAGGATACATCAGTATATCTTCTGATTTAACATGATAAATTATTTAGCTATAATCCTTTAACAAAATTAGTCAAGCAATTGTAATACACATGTTCTCAGAAAAGAAAATGACTAGATTGAAGGCTATTTGTGATTGACAGCTCCTTGATTTTGAAATCTTGTGCCAAATTGAAGCCCTGCATGTCTATTGCAATGATTTTCATGATGGATTGGTTCTGCAAAAATAAATAAAATTGAAATGAGATAATTTTAACTAGATAAATATCAAACTATAGTTGCTGAGACTTGTTATTGATAAGAAAACCACATTCAACCTAAATTTAGAACTGTTGATAAGAGTGTGTGACGTGAAAACCACATCCTGTCTACTGGTGATAATAAAACCACATTCGAGCTAAATTTAGAACTGTTGATAAGAGTGTGACGTGAAAACCACATCCGGTTTACTGGTGATAAGAAAACCACATTCGAGCTAAATTTAGAACTGTTGGTAAGAATGTGACGTGAAAACCACATCCTGTCTACTGTTGATAAGAAAACCACATTCGGGCTAAATTTAGAACTGTTGATAAGGCTGTGGTTGGTGTGATAAGAAACCCACATCTGGTTTAAATATAGAACTGTTGCGGTTGGTGTGAAAACCACAACGATGATGATGATAACACTTACCCACAATACTCAATTTCTTCAGGCTTGAATCATGAACTTTTTTTGTTCATAGAATGTAATGTCATTCCTTATCTGTTCCAATCGTCTACAGAATTCTGCAATTTTTTCTGCATCTGTTTTGTCCATCGTCTCGAACACAACTGATCCGCCTGCCCCCCACTTTGGTGGTGCTCAACATCTCTGGATGAATCATTGGATTTTTATCGCAGATAAATTCAACCATGTTTGATTTTGTAGAGTGGCGTTTTACAATCCATCACAAATTACCATTGATACGAACTGCATCAATGGTTATTTCAATATGACTTTTAAATGGAATGTGTGAAACACATTTGCAGCAACAATAACTCTATGACTCACATTCGGAGCAGGCTAAGCCATCAACTTGTAAACTTGGGGTGATAAAACATTTTTTCTCACAACAGAAATGTAACATCTTGGATGACGAACTATAGTCAACTCCTCCACCGCAACCTACTGAGGACCCCCCCTCCCCACCCCCCACTCAAGACCCCCACTCAAGACACACCGAAGACCCCCACCCCAACCTCCACCAACCCACAGCCGACGACGACGGATGACGTCACCACATCTCGCGCATTCACCACAATTATGCAAATTTGAGCTAGAAGTGACATAGCTATAACTACTATAACTAACTTGAGAACTATAGATTACGACATCTAGAATTTATGTGGGGTTTTAATTAAGCAAAGCAAATGCTTAGACTGTCATAATACTATCTTTGTCAGTTATTTATAGTGTATTTATTTCAAGAAGTATACATGGCGCCTTTTGAATACCTCTCAATGATTATGCTTCTTAGCCGCAGGATGTCACTTGCGAATGTTATTATGTTCATTTATTATTGACATTTGAACGGCAAAGACATTGTTTTTTATACGTTTTCATTTTCAAAGTATCATACACCGTAAACTACTGCTCCTAGTGAAAAATAAATACAAACTTACCTTCATTTTCAATGCTCGTTAACATAAAATTATAAAATTTGGGGTTTTCCATTTGAAAAGATTGATTTTTGGCTGGTTTCTCAATTTAATTTTTATTATATATTTTATATTATTTTCGGACCACCCTATATCAATAGTTATATCAATGGTTATTGAAATGTTGTATAAAATCAATTAAAGGAGGTCCATCTCAACGAGGAATTCAACACAAACTGAATGAAAACGCTTTCTGATACGAAATATTTACATTTAAATTGAGTCTTAGAAACGTTAGTTTTGACATAAAATCTTAGATATTTCAAAAACCCTTATACTTAGGTATAGGATGTGGTATATCGAATCTGCCTAGAATTCTACGTAGAATCCAAAAATGGAATAATATATAGGGTGTTATAATATATAGGGTGTGTGATTTTGAATTCAAAAATGCCTTTTTAATTCAAAATCCGCATTGGCAGAGATTTATCAAACGAATTATCTTGATATCTACAATTTAGTTTATACTATATCAACAGTTGGGTTGGATTTGGGCCTGCATGCTCCACAAGATAAGCCACTGCAGCTTGAATTGAGCTTGAGATCATTATCGAGATTGCTGTTTATGATGATTTTTCAGAGTTTATGAGGAGTGTTGCGAATTCCAAATCTAAGCAGAAAAGGAAATTGAATAAGTATAAAACATGATATGAATGAATACAAAGCTTACCAGTTTCGCATCTTGAGTTGATAAAAAGATTTCATATGTTTGATCGGAGTCTATATCGTATAACTGTATACATCCACTTTCACTATTTTCATCACCCATTACAATTTTTTTGATAAGGATGAGATCCACACTGATTCCTTACTACAATTTTTCTTTTTTGTTTGTTTATCTTTATTATAGGTTAGGTTAAGACATGGTTTCTCTACAAAATACACGAAATAAGCTCCCCACGGTATTCTACACTACGCTACAATTGTCACACCTCCTCTTGACCTGGGGTAGCGAGTGCAGTAATGGGCAACCTACCCTGATATAACAAACACTCTACACTGTTTGCACTAACAGCATAACAAACGCCGCAGGGTAGTAAAGTGTAGTTTCGTGTGCACTAGTGGAAAGCAGGAAGAGATTAGGAAAATTGTTATTTGAAAACCACCAGTTTTTTAATTTGCATTTTATACATCTATATGCAGATATGAATTTTTTAAATTTTCTTTTCTTGACGTGACTGTGAGAGATAGATAGAAAAAGAGTAGAAAGACTTCACATTAATATTGTATTTTTGCTCCTCTAAAAGATGACGAGAAATCAGATTTTTGATCCGACGTTTCGTTCCTTCATCATGAACATCATCAATTCATATTGATGATCGCGTTATTAGCTCGAAAGGTGGAATAAATTAAAAGTGTGATATCTCATTTGAATTAGAATAATTATCAAAATAAGATTGAATCAAGTGTCGAACGAAATGTAACGTGACTATGAAGATGTGATTTTTTTTTACCAGATTTTTTTTTTGTATTTCGCGTCACCCCATCAAAAAACAATCAAACTACTGTTTAGTTGCCGGATCTTCTTTATCACCTGAAAAAAAGTATTAGTTAACAATAAAACCAATCAATATCAAATGTTACGGAAGCGAATGATGTGACTTTTGTTTTGAAATTTTGAAATATATCTTCTAATGAACCCAGGAAAACTCGAAAACCGTTTAACAAAATTTCGGTTTTTCCCGGAAATCTCCGGAAGTATTTGGATTTTTTTGGATTTCCCGACGGCATTCTATTGAGTACCAAAATACTCGACTGTGACATATTTTGAACTTTGCTGTATATCTTAACGTTTCCAAGATACTGATGGTGATTATTTTGATTTGTTACACCTTGTATAAAAGTATATCCCCGGATTTTGCTAGGCAACCCATCCGCAATTTATTCTTGAACAAATTATCTAACATTGGAACTTTATTTGCGTCAAATAACAGATGAGGGTAGATATTTCTAATACCGTAATTACCGTATCTCGTACTATCTAGGTTCATTTGCTTGTCGCACTGTGTACACAATTTGATGCTCCTTGACTGGCTACAGTAGAACCGTGACGATTTCGGGTTGCAGGTTGTCTTCCTCATTAATTTGCTTTGTTGGTTTTTCATAGTTTTAAGGACGGCCTCTGATTTTTTTGTGTATACTAAGCCATTCTTGCGGTATATCGGAAGTGACATTATTTTTTATTTTTGAGTCAATCAGACATTTCTCATGATGTTATGATCCTTTTCATACATTTTAAAAATAATCTACTATCTACGGTACTGTCAGGCCAAAACTAAAAACTCAATCCTTGAGCAACGATTCTCTTAATCCGGATATGTCTTCTCACATCTGCAAGAGAAATACAACAGACTTGATCCTTGATCAAAGGTTCTCAGGATTGTGGAGCTCTGAATAGTGTCGCTAGTGAGAAACTGGCATTTTTACAATGGGATGATTCTGAGGACTATTCACTAACAGTTGGCCAACTTTGTCACCATTCTTGCATTTGAGTAAAAAACTTTACATACCCATTAAAGCAAGTTCATACTTGGGTTGGTTTGGGTTAGTTTGATAACATTATTATGAAAAGAAAATAATTATTTAAGAACCATTTTATTCAAGTTTGTTCCTAAGCTTACCTCATAAATATATATTCCCCAAAATACACAATGACGGTTGCTGTATTCGCAATTTGAAAAATTTTCCATACGGTTGGTTCTATCAACAATTTCAACAAATAGCATTTTACGAAAAGGGGTCGAGTTTAATTTAATATAAGCTGGGAATTTGTTTAACAAAGAAAAAGAAAATCAGAGTTGACCAAAGAAATACAATGAGGTAGTTTGGTTGATCAATAACACATTCCTTTTGATCCAAATTATGACCCCTAAATTGGTTTGGAGAAAATAACTTATAATTGGCCTCACAGTAGCGAGTCGGACACTATAGCGGTTTCTTATTTAGTAAAGTTACCTAGAAATAAAATAGAATTAAAGCCTACTCTTGCTGAATTAGTATCACAATATCAAGAGCAATATCTAGTGAGATGAAACTAAAAATCTACGAGTAAAATGTATACATCCAAATTTGAAAGCATCACCCATCATCTGGTATCAGCTTTCAGTTACCGTCGAAGATTATTCGGCTATACATAATTCCAAATGATTGAAAACTGCAGATAAACAATGTACATTATTTTTTCATAAATTATATCACACAATGTGTATCAGTACGTCACAGGATATTTACAAAATGTATGTAACATAAATTAGCTATTAACAATATTTATACGCTCAGTTCCGGGGAAACTGTAATTGCACAAGTAAGCTTTTCCGACGAAACTATTGATTATTTTTGTTACAAATTCAAATTATACTATTCAGGATGTTTCATTTCACGAACAAGAACCCTTGGGAAGTTTACGACAAACTTCAATTATTTATTCTGTGCAATTACGACATATTATATCTTTTGATATTTTCGCTAAAAGCTATAGAAATCCGACAGGCCACTGTAAAAATCAGTGTATTGCGAGAATGCGATCATAATACAAAAGCTTTAACACGTTTACGTAACACGACTCGGACCTCTTGCGGCCCGAGAATGAAAGCCCATCAATATTGCTTCGGCTGCTGGAACTCTTGAGGAATTATTCGATATAGTTTTTCTTCACGTTGAATATTGATCGGCCCTTAATCTGAACACATTGTATCAACAGTCCTTAAAACAAATTATCTACAGATTTCAGCTTTGCTTGACACGTTTTCTAGGAGGCCCTATAGGAGGAATTTGTTGAGTCGCTAATGCCCTGAAGGCTTCAGCTATGAGATGGGGATGTGTCTGAATCATAGATTTCCAGCCTGGTGTATCCATAACATCCGTTGCGTGTCTGTAACAAATGAAAAGAAAGTTTAGCACAGATTTTAGTATTGGATATGTTCGTTCTATGGAACGTATACAGGATGAGTAATTGATATGAGGAAGCTTGATAGCGCCTAAGCCTTTGATGATAGAGAAACGGATTTGAGTAGTGCTGTTTTTCTCGCCGATAGCGTAAAAGGCCGTCAGTTAATGACAAAAATTGCTGACTGATTTTCTCGTCGCTGAGATTTAAACCAATGAAAATAAAATTATTGTTGAGCTCAAAAGATGAAAATTTAGCGACCACCAGAGTGCTAGACATACCAGAAGTCCCTTCGCAATATTGTCTGACCGGTAAATCGTTCTCAACAGCTGACCAGCTTATGTCAAATGATTGCCGGGATCTTAATGATATCATAATTCATTCTGTTGATTGCCATGAACAAAAAAATGTATCCGTAACCGAGTATTTTTTAACAAGATGGCGCATTTCAATCAACAATCCAAGTTCGTGCGATACTTATGGGACTGTTTTTTTTACTCTTAGATTGTTATTAGTATTATCCCAGATTGTTGAAATGCCATACACGAGTGATAAAAAAAACTATTTTTTTTTCTGCAGAAGGAAAAACCACTTGCGGTTGCTAAATTTTCATTTTTTGAGATCAACAATGATATACTCTTCAGTGGTTAAAATTCCAGCGACGAGAAAATCAGTCAGCAAAACATGTCGTTATCTGACGGTCTATAGGGTTCGCCAAGGTAAGTGGCCTATAAGAATATCTCACGAAATAAGGCGATCTGGATTCTGAAAATTTGTAGGGAGGGATTTTCGGAATCCGGAAGAAAATACAAAACAGAGCCATGCGGGTTATTTTAAAATGTAATCGCTACACACCAATTGGATGTATGTTAAATGTACTCAATATGTTGTCAGATAAACAAAAAATTATTTACAATGTGTATATTTTTATATTTAAAATTAAAAATAAAACTTTACCGTCCTATATCTGTGATAAAACAAAATATTTCAATGATGTACATAATTATAACACCAGAAGTTGCATTTTATTTGCAGTTTTTTGCCACGCTTGTAATATTTTGACAAAATCTTTTATTTGGGGCTTAATCGGGATGAGGAATTCAAATTTGCCCACCATTTTTTCGCATTTTGTAGAGGGCGCCACTTACGAACCTATACTTTGATTTGAATGGTCTTTACTTTTTTGTGCTACACTGTATGTGACTTTTGAACAAATATTTTTATTCTCTTGACCTTTTGACATAAGAAAGATATAGGTTCTTTTGTTGCGATAAATCCAACCGTTTTCGAGAAAACGCTAAAATAACTTTGCTTGCATATTGTAATGAATACGAAATCATTTTAATTTATGTTCAACCTTAAACATAGCATGTTTTCAAAACAAGTGCTATAGTTGCCGTAGAAACAAATTTTGGAAAAATTAGTTTTGAAAGTTGGTAATGTATTGGAAATTTGTTGTTACGCTGATGGTGGTCAATGACAAAAATACTGAAAATAAAAAAAATAATAAAAACATGAAAAATTACCAACGGTCAAAACTGATTCTAATCAAATGGGTCTCTACGGCACTACATGATTCCAAAGCATGCTAAGGTGAAAGTTGAAATAGTTTCACATCACATCACGTGCAAGCAAAGTTATTTTAGCGTATTTCTCGAAAACGGTTAAATTTATCGAAACAAAAGAAGTATACCTTTTGTATGTCAAAAGGTTGGGAGAATAAGAATATTTACTCAAAAGTCGCATACAGTGTAGCACAAAAAAGTTAGGACCATTCAAATCAAAGTATACGCTCGTATGTGGCGCCCTCTAAGAAATGCGAAAAAAACGGTGGGCAAATTTGAATTCCCCATCCCGAAAAAGCCCCAAATACGAGATTTCGCCAAAATATTATGTAATAGTGGCAAAAGGCATGGCCAAAAAAAAATGCGAAAAAATTACATCAGTTCAACTCCGTTGATAATCAATTTTCGAAAAAAATTTATAGAAAGAGGTAGCATTTATTTTTGGTCTAGAATGCTACCCTGATTTTTTTGCTCATCATTTCCGGACACCCTGTATACGCGGGTCGGTTACGAACCAGTTCCGGACCAATCCAGAACTGTTTTGCATGCGCAGTTCGTGATATTTTATCAATTGCGCTTAAAAATCAGTTCTGAATTGGTTCGGAACTGGTTCGTAACCGACCCGCGAACAAAGCTACTATGACATTTTTGGATTCTTCGTAATATTCTAGGCAGATCTGTATGATGTCTTTTACCTAAGCATGAGCGTTTTTGAAATATTTGAGTTTTTATGTCAAAAATGACGTTTGTAGGCTCCTAATTAAATGTAAATTTTCCGTATAAAAAAGCCTTTATTGTTTAATTTGTATTGGATTTCTTGTTAACAGAGACATACTTCAAAAGATTTTCGACAATATTTTGATAACTATTATCACAGGGTGGCCCAAAAATAAGATCAAAAATAAAATTAAGAAAACTGCCAACAAATTTTTTTTTCAGATGGAACCCCCAATTTTTATGATTTTATGTTATTGAGCATCGAAAATAAAGGTGAATTTATAAAATATTGTCCATTCCAAAAACTCAAAAAAATAAATAAAATAAGAATTTTTGAAATGGACAGTCTTACACAAACTCACCTTCATTTTCATTGCTCAATAAGATGAAATGATAAAAATTGTAATAATATGATAGTTATCAAAATATTGTGAAAAATCTTTTAAAGTAGGTTCCTTTCAACAAAAAATCCAATACAAATTGAACAATAAAGACTTTCTTAATAGAACACCCTATATTTTATTTCATTTTTGGATATTTAAGATTTTATGTCAAAACTGTCGTTTTTACGATCTAATTTAAATGTGAATTTTTCGTATCAGAAAGCGTTTTCATTCAGTTTGTGTTGGATTCCTTATTGAAATGGACATCCTTTAATAGATTTTTTAGAACATTTCAATAACTATTATTATAGGGTGGTCGAAAAATAAGTTCAAAAATTAAATTGAGGAATCATTGTCATTCAAAATCTTTTTTATAGTCATGCCGCGGCGCTTAAATCACAAAAACGAAGATTACTTGAAGCTATTTATTATTTATAAAGAATGTAATGAAGTTATATCGAGAACATGTTACACATTTGAATATTGAAATATCAAAACATTGAAAAGTTAATTTAAGTCAATAATGAATACAATGTTAAGAAAAATATTGATCTTACTAGCTTTGATTTTATTTCAGTAGATGTTCAAACTGACGTCCTTGTGCTTCCAGACATTTCTCGCATGGAAGCAGCACCTGTTCATGAGTCGCTTTTCTGATTGACTCGTGACTTAAATTCGCAAATTCATTTCTTACTCGCTGCATGCAATCTTCCATTGATGTTAAGGGAGTTTTGTACAGGGTTTTTTTTATATATTGACACCCCCCTTCTTTTTAATTTGACGTTTTTGAAAAAAGCGTCCCGGATGTAAGTTCATTGGTTTTGAGTCAATTTTCCAAAAAACTCTAAGGTGCCTCAGAAAGTCTGAGCGTGGTCCAAGTTTCTTATTTCAAATTAGAACCCTGTTTTTTTATTCGATTTTTATATTCTCGTGATAATTCTAAACATTTCTTATGTAGCATACCCTATACCTAATTTTGACGTATAAAAAGATATTCACCTTTGAATGTTGACGTTTCATAGAAATTGGATAGAAACAAAAATACATGCAAATATAAAAAAACAATCTTATATTTCATCAAACTAAACACAACACTATAACTGCTCGATATGTCCACCGTCCATTTCTAAGCACTGCGTATAATCTCGCTCGATTTTATTTATGCTATTAACAATAAAGTGAGCATTATTTTGATTGGTCTCTTGAATGGCCTCAATAATCCGATTTCTTAAAACTTCTACATTTTTGGTCGGTATTTCATAGACCTTGTTCTTCAGAAAACCCCACAAAAAAGAGTCAAGTGGCGTCAAATCCGGGCTATTTGCAGTGCGACCAATCCACGTTTGGTATTTCTCATTGAGATAATTTAGAACCAGAAAAACGTTGTGTGGTGGAGCTCCGTCCTGATGCCAAATTATTTGATTGTATTGACGGAGTGGTAAGTTTTCCAAATAATTTTCTACCTCGTTCGTCAGTATTTCTCGCCGTTTAAGCGCCCGTCAATAAAAATTGGCCACACCACACATTTAAGGAACTTCGACCTTGGATCTTAGTTTCCCTCGTTGCTCGGGGGTTTTGAGTTGCCCAAAATCTCACGTTTTTTCGATTATGAATTCCTGCAGTACTGAGAATGCATTCATCTGACCATAATATGTTTTTGAAAAAATTGTGATCTTCCTTTGATATCAACATCTCTTGGCAAAACATAATTCTTTTGTCCTTTTGCTCTTGAGTTAATTTTTGCACTGGCATTATTTTATAGGGATGGTAACCATGTTTTATCAGGGTATAATAGATTTTGCTAATTGATTTATCGAAAAAGTTTGATGCATCTTTCAAAGCTGCATTTGAATTCTCTAAAAATGAAGATCCTTATTCATTTTGAGCCCTTTTGTAACGAAAATTGCTTCTGAATTACTCTCCTTCTATTTACCTACCTTGAAGATAATAAAATATTTAGTTCTTCCTCCTGGTCGACAACGGCTAGCCTGTTTTTTTTTTACGGACATTCGCTGCCTAAACCCACGTTCAACATTTTCGAATGTTGTTCGCGTTGGGAGCGCTCGCATTGGAAAGAGTTGCCCATATTCCCTTCTTGCTGCACATGCATTTTTGTCATTTTGATAAAATATTCGAAGAATATCACATTTTTCCTCATCTGTTTAAGGCATTTTTATCGTCTCAGACAACGAATATGTCAGAGATTTAAACAATTACGGTAACCAAGCAACATTGCGAATTATTTATACGTCAAATTTAGGTATGCTACATAAAAAACTTTCCGCGGTCAATATCTGTTTATACGTTAAATTTAGGTATAGGGTATGCTTTACGAAAATTGTTTGGAATTTTTAGGAGAATATAAAAATCGAATAAAAAAATAGGGTTCTAATTTGAAATAAGAAAGTTGGACCACGCCCAGACTTTCTGAGGCACCCTGTATATGCGAAATAGAGTTTTTCAAAAAATTTACTGAAAACCACCAAACTTTTATCTGAGAAACTTTTTTCAGAAACGTTAAACAAAAAAGTTAAGGGGGGTGTCATTATATAAAAAAAACCCTGTACATTCGATCTTTGATAGTACTCCAAATGCTAAAATCGAGCACTGTCAGATCGGGACAGCGAGGTGGCCACCTGAAGGGACCATTGTTTGCTATCCAACGATCTTCAAACGCATTTTGGAGAAAATTTTCGCCATGTGGGGGTGCTCCATCATGTTGATAGAAAAGATTTCTGCGAACAGCAAGCGGCACATTGTCCAAATACTCATTTTCAAAATTCTGTAGGATGTTCAAATAGCCTTGACCACGACGCTATCGTTTCTTATTGCACAATAAACATTGAAATTCCAAGATTCTTGGAAATTGTGCTCCCGAAACACATGCGAATTCGAATCACTCCAGTAATGGGAATTGTGCCGATTGAAAGTACCATTTTTTGTAAATTTTGCTTCATCTGTCCAAATGATACTGTCTAAAAGTAAATTGTTTCCTTGGGTCCAAGTTGGGAAATCTTGGAAAATCACCTTTCTTGAGATATTGGACTCGGGAAAATGCGTATGGATGAAATTTATGTTTGAGTAGTCTCCTTTGAACGGTATTTTTGGATAATCCTAATTCTAACGCAGCCTGTCTTAGAGATATTGTTGGGTATGCAGCGAAATATTCCAAGATGGCAATTTCAATATTCTTATCATTCGTCATAGGTTTATTGCTTTGCACTACTCTCTTCACGGATCCAAAATTCTTGAAATTGTGTATGATTTTTTTAACAGCATCTTTTGAGGGCTTTCGTTTTTCCGGAAATCGAATGTCAAATGTGTGACAGGTTCTTGATATAACTTTATAACATTCTCCATAAATGATAAACAGATTCAAGTAATCTTCGTTTGTGTAATTTAAGCGCTGCGGCAGGATTATAAAAAAGATTTTGAATGACACTGAATGCTCAATGCACTTTCTAACATTTGATTGATCTCGATGGTATCGCCTGAATTCAATAGGTTTGTTCCAACCTACACAATTGGTACCGTTCTGGAACGGTTATTGGAATTGTTAGGATTGAATTATTGCGCATGATCTGGATTTTCATCATCTCCATCACGATCTCAGAATCGCAGCAGTTGGAACGGATTCAGGTACCGATTTGAGGAATCGATTTCTGAACCATCTTCATCACTCTTTATAATAAAATATTTTCACCCAAAAAATAAAAAAAACGAAAATCTTATCTGCACTATCAACAAAAGAAACACATTTAGTAATACTCCATAGTAAATACAAAGCCAAAACATACATAAATAAACCAATATGGCGGTACTAGGCTAGAGTTCGCATGTCATCCCAATCAATTCCCACTTTTAGTCAGGTATCGAGAGAATCGTTCAGGAATCGATTCCGGAACGGTTCCAAGTTAGGTTGGAACGCGTGACGGGACGGTACAAGGATTCATTCATACGCAGTTGGAACGGTATTTCTTAAGTGCGCAAGTCGAGGCTCGTTCCAAGTACGGTTCCCGGTCGGGTTGGAACAAACCTAATGCTCACTGGAATGGCACACTCACAATTTTTTTAATTTTTTGCATGACTCCATGAATCACCCTGTATATCTTGATTATTTCTTCCTACGAGAGAACCATTCCACACAGCTTAACCCGGATGACACTGGCAAAAATCCGCAAACCGCATTGAAATATCTCTATTCTCGTTGAAGATATTGGACTTTGAGTTTATCCAAAAAATGTGCATGTATAAGTTCGAGTGTCCAGCAGCTTATACAGTGTGGCCCATTTAGAATGGAAACACCCCTGTGAAATTTCAGGTAATTAACCGATTTCAACCTTTTTTTTTTGAAATGTCAAGTTTTGAAGGGTCTGCTACAGGACCAATTTTGAAATGTTTATTTCAATTTTTAGGGCATATTACGGTACTTTTTCTTGATAGAAAATTGCGAATTCTTATTAGCGATTTTTTCATTATACAGGGTGTTACAAATTCGATGGGATAGCATTGCTAATTCCTAAACCATAAGAGATACAGCGTCGGTTATATGGAGGCAAAGTTGCGCATTTTTATGCTCAACAAAATGCCGTTTCGAAATTTGAAAAATTCCGACTACTTCCGAAGATATCCGGAAAAAATCAATTTTTTCAAAATTCTTTTTTATTTCCTCCTGAGTTAGTTTGAAGGAATTATTGAAAACGAGTGGCACATTTTCATGGCCACTTTTTCTCCTCTTGAAGGTAGGGTGGTCGGAATTTATATCCGACGTTTCGATTTTCCACAACCATCATCAACTTAATTTTTTCAAATACAAACCCAACTTTTTTTATGCATTTTTGGATAGCTCCTGACTTCCTGAACATCATGATGTGTCACACTTGTCATTCCAAAATATGCAGAATTATAATCCGAGATTTTTCAAAATCAAACCTCTTGATCTCTTTGTAATGCAATGCGCGTATCGTAGTCATGGTAACAATAACAACTTGTCACGCCTGTGGATAGTTTTGGAGCTTGAATAATAAAACTCCAGCTTAAAAACAGTTTCTCGACTAGTTTTTGATCATCAAAACTATCCACAGGCGTGACAAGTTGTTATTGTTACCATGACTACGATACGCGCATTGCATTACAAAGAGATCAAGAGGTTTGATTTTGAAAAATCTCGGAATAAAATTCTGCATATTTTGGAATGACAAGTGTGACACATGATGATGTTCAGGAAGTCAGGAGCTATCCAAAAATGCATAAAAAAAGTTGGGTTTGTATTTGAAAAAATGAAGTTGATGATGGTTGCGGAAAATCCAAACGTCGGATATAAATTCCGACCACCCTACCTTCAAGAGGAGAAAAAGTGGCCATGAAAATGTGCCACTCGTTTTCAATAATTCCTTCGAACTAACTCAGGAGGAAATAAAAAAGAATTTTGAAAAAAATTGATTTTTTCCGGATATCTTCGGAAGTAGTCGGAATTTTTCAAATTTCGAAACGGCATTTTGTTGAGCATAAAAATGCGCAACTTTGCCTCCATTTAACCGACGCTGTATCTCTTATGGTTTAGGAATCAGCAATGCTATCCCATCGAATTTGTAACATCCTGTATAAATGAATACGCCATTGGATTTGGAGTGCTTCCAAATAGCTGTGACCAAAATTTCGAAAAAATATATTCATTATTTACAAAGCTACGACAACTTAAAATTCGTACATTTTCCAAGTCAACGGCCACAAAAGAACATTCTGCATCAACAGTTGCCATGGAGATGGAGTAACTTGTTGCCACTACTTAGTGTCAATGTAAAATTACCTATTTATCGGCAACAATATTTATATTTAATCATGGTGTTCGATTTTTTTTTTCATATTTTTCATTTATTTATATTGAACCTATCAAACCAAAATTTTATTATTTTTTATTATAAAAATCCACTAGTTCTTTATTGTGATGCAAATGTGATTCAGTTAATTTCATCAAATGTTATGTTATTTTGAACATCTCGTTATTCAATTTGTGCTTCATTGTTACAGGTAATAAAACAAATTCAATTTCCATGGCAACTGTTGATGCAAGGTATACTTTTGTGACCATTAGCGAGAGTTTATGAATTTCAAGTTGTCTCGCTTTGTTATTATTGAATATATTTTGTTGAAATTTTGGTCACAGCCATTTGGAGACACTCTGAATCCAGTGGGGTAGTGATTTATTTAATACAAAAAATCGCTAATAAAAATTCGCAATTTTTTATCACGAAAAAGTACCGTAATATGCCCTAAAAATTTAAATAAACATTTCAAAAGTTGTCTTGTAGTAGACCCTTCAAAACTTGACATTTCAAAAAAAAATGGTTGAAATCGGTTAATAACCTGAAATTTTTCAGGGGTGTTTCCATTCTAAATGGGTCACACTGTATAATAAGTAACCAAAAGCCCAAAGGCCAGGGGTTGCGAAAGACATGCATTTCTCTCCCACAGATCCATCCACAGACAAATATATATAAGTCTCCAAACCTTCTGTATAATAAGTAGTCACAAAATGTTTCTCGTTTTCGTTTAAAGTGATCACTTAGGGACATACTTCATCAAAGTGTTCATTTTAATCCGGACGCACCGGTGCAATTAATCTGATTTATTTTGACTATAATAAACTTGTGGTCAACATCGCGATATTAGTTGCTCTTTATTTGCATACTAGATCAGATCACTTTTAGATGAACTGACCTAGAATGATCTGATCCTTAAACGATCAAATAAAACCGCATTTGTTATTTTGTCATTGGTTTCGGATCATGTTACTGTCAGTGTCATCATTTTTAGCCAAAAAAAAGTTTTTATTTACAACTGTCAAAAAATAGTTGTTTTACTGCTATATGCACCGTAGAAATCTAATCCGGATGAAGTCTTTATCGCGATTATATTCCAATTTTTTGATGCACCGCAGCGCTTAAGCCTGAATCGGTCGCTTAACTCTGATCGCCCCATTTTCTAGGCTTAATCGAAGAATTTCAACGAATTCTAACCTAGTCTTTCATTTGTTTATGTTTTTCGTAGAGATTTTGCGGTTTTGCGACTAAAGACAAAACTATGAGAGTGAAATATTAACGGAGGATTATTTAGATTTTTAAAAAATCATCGATTGGTGTAGGATTCTTTTCCAATTCCAATAGGTATAGTCAATGCTCGAGTCAATGAGTACTATACAAAATAGATCTCAATATCAAGCAATATTTATTGCTCCACAATACACTCATAATAATGCGAATTGCTCAATAGAATACTGAATTGAATAGGTACCCATTTTTGTGGGTAGGTACCAAGGTTAATTGATATATCAACTAACCTTGGGTAGGTACAAAAAAAAACAGTGTACCTATCACACTCGGATATCTACCGCATATTTTAATTACCTATGATTTTTTATCATTCAATCGATCGACTCAATTTGGATCGGTGTTGAGAGTAGGTAACTACCTATCTATATCCTGTAGAGGTCTGTCTATCTATCTCAAAGTTCTGTCTTATTCTAATTCAATTCAAAATTTTAAGTTTATGGGTAAACCCAGACTCCCATAAACAAATAGACTTGTTGATTTACTTTTATTATTCAAGCTTTAGATACTAATCCTCTCTACAAGATAAACTAAAATAAAAACCTTTCAAACTGATGGTCTCATCACTTTTTATTTATTTTCCCAAATGAGATTTTTTCATTCAATTTTCTTGACTTCATCCAAGTTCCAATTTATAACAGAAATCCCAATATAAGAATGTTTGTGTTTTTATCAACTATATAAGAAATCATTTTAATTGATTATATTTGTTTTTCCTCTTTCCTTGAGTTGTCAAACGATGCGTTTTCCAAAAGTTGTACATATTTGTAATAATTTCAAAGTAGGCAGATAATGATTTTGAGAATTATACAATATTGTCAATTTATCAATGGGCATTCCTCGGGGCATTCCTTACAAAATCATTTAATTAAACACTTGTTTCTTCTAAAATATATATTTTTTTGTGTTGTGAAAAGTGATGTTTTTATTTATCATCAGGGGGATGGGATTGTTATTCTTGCTGTATTAGACCAGGTATACAGTATAATATTATAATCACTCACTATCATGAAATCTAAGCCCAAGAAAAGAGGAACAGGAAATATAGGAATGATTCAAGAATAAAAGTTGATACCTACACCAAATATTGAATTTACAAAAAAAAAACCCTTGGCTAATGTTTGCTAAACGTCATATCAGGCTTGCAGATGTAACTGATCCATATAGTTGCTCATTTTTCATTAAAACTTGCAAGCAAATAGCAAAACTCAATACAAATCACTCAACATAAATTTCAAAATTGTAATTGATATTTTTTTCCAGGTTATTTTGTGACGTTGTCAAATGTCTCACCAGGGATTAACGATCCTTGCAGCAAATTCTTCGGTGCATACAAAACACCGCTTAATCTAACTTTGAAAATTAATCGAGATTGGCTAAGCTCACATACGGTGCATATGGCTGTAATGCAACCGTCTATAGATATAAAATGTTCCACATATCACACGGCCTGAGAGAGACCCGTGGATAATAGTTCTTTATCCACGGGCAGGTTCTTTATTCACGGGCAGTGGGCAAATCATAAGCGAGTATTACCAGTAACGCAGCAACCCACCATACACTTAACTGAGCCGTCCTCCGTCCTTCATCCTCCATTTACCATCTAAAGTGATTGTCAATTGATTCAAAATCGTTAATCACGTGACATGATATTATCATGATAATTAACATGTCACGTGATGAACGATTTTATATGGTAAATGGAGGACCGCTCTGAACCAACGAAGGCGGTTTGTCAAATTGTCAGTGTCAACTGTCAAATCATACACTCGTTTAGTTTTTGTTTGTTTTGTTTAAAAGTAATCAGTGTATAGCATTCAGGCATATTCTTCAAAATAAATAACTTTTTCCAAATTTTTTGACAATTGTAGATAAAGCATTGTATTTGACTCGCATATAATGAACATATTACACTCGAATAAAATTAATAACACTCGCCTTCGGCTCGTGATATAAATTTTAATTCTCGTGTAATATTTGGCCCATTATATGCTCGTTAAATAAAATACTATTTCCTTCAAAATTTTGAATCAAGGGTAAATATTTTATATTTTTAAGTGGTTTGAGGTTAAGGCTGTTGCAAAATTCACGCCTAGTATCCGTAAAAACAACCTCACCTTTTACTTCTGACAGTTCACTTGAGTGATCAAAATTTGCGGTTGGTAGATTTAGGGGCAAAGGGGGAAGTGACTGGATCACTTACAAATCAGATCAGCTTGTAAATAAAACGTCCTAAGTGTCAAATTTTAGTGATCTGGGTCAAATTGACCTGATTTAAAATGCAAATAAAAAGCAGCTATTGTGTTTTATCAGGGTGGTCACAAAAGAGGTAATCGAGGGTTTGCGTTGTCGTTTCTTTCTTTGATGATAAGTGATGCTGAAATTCAGTTCCCAAGGACATCTTGAGGATTTCAGATTTGATCAGTTACAAGGCAGCGCTACCCTCACCCAGCTCTCCGGGTATTTTGAGCTTGGACTATTTGCATGCTCACTCAACAACTTAATTCCAGCTAAAGCTACTTTTGAGACTGAACTAGATACTGAAACTTTTTGAATTGTCAACCAATTAAAAAGCGTCGCAAAACCTTCATCTTTTTATGAGACCTTACATAACAGAGAGAGCGGTCTACATGGATGATGGATGTTCACTTAAAATCAAAACTGTTTGATTTAAATCGCATTCGAACTATTATCGCGAGGTAGCTTGAAGGTTTATTGACCTTTTTGCAAACCCCGTGACGCTCCCTGGTATTTGGTTCAATACAGGGTGGTGCAACCAAGATGGGGTGAACGATTGTGGAAAAATGGTGAGGAATTTGAATATTTTTTTTTTGTATATTATAGTTAGTCAAAAAGAATATGTTCCAAAAAATGTGTGGCGAACTAAACTTGTATTTTTTTAAATAGAACACCCTGTATATAAGAATTCTGATCTTTCCAGTCGCGAAATACCCCACCTCCAGTGTGGTAGGGTATTTCGCGACTGAAACGCCGCAGCCCGCCTATAACTATATTTTGCTGATGTGTGTGTTTGTGATTTTCCATCTTTTTTGTTCACTAATTGTTGCTGGATGCCTGTGAAAGTTTTCATGTCTGTTTTCTTCTATGACAAAAGAAACCACAAGTGGCCCTGAGGATGCAAATAAATTTTTGCGAAACGTTGGCCATTTAGAATAGTGGTTTTCTTTATTCTCGATCCCAACACCCGCTATTAAACAACTAGCTATATCATCACTGGATTAACAAAGATATTACATCAATAATCCATTATTTTCAAGTCAAGTGTCAGTGCCACAATACTTTGAATTAAAAAGAAAACTTTTGGATACCTACTTGCTAATTAATTAATTAATTGCTATTTAATTAGTCAACTAATTCCTGATGTTTTCAAGGTTTCATGCATGGACACCTATAGTCTTATAAACTGGGCAATAATTTGTAGTACACTGAGGAAACTTTGTATTCGCGCGCGATTTTCGAAAAAACTATCAGAAAGGTATAATGTATGGTGTTTTTAGAAAGCTAATGATGTTATCTTAAAGATGGAAATATAATATACAGGGTGTTTCATTTGAAAAAATTACAATTACAAATAATTTCATCCGAAGTGTATGTGATTATTGTGTTCAAGAATAAGTAATGTTTTATAGGTCAGTTGGTTTTTCGATACTTTTTTCTATTTTGCTTGAAAAATGGTTCAACGATGAGTCCTTTTTCAGCTTTGATCACCTGAAATTTCTTTATTATAAGTTTAAGACCCAACAAACTGTTGTATTTTCCAATATTGAAGATGCGTAACATGTTCTGTTCCTTATTGATTATTGTGGAGCCGAAAAACACCTTTTCGTCCAAGCAGGTTTTCTTGTTTGTTTCGTGCCATGCGGAAGGTTGTATTTCTATTTTAGTTGAGTCGTTTGTAATATTCTGAACTGAATAGACGTTGCGTTGAATATAAGATTGTTTATTTCTAATCACTCATTCCCTGCATAATCAACTTCTAATAGGTTATGGGCCCAGGGCTCGTGGGAGTGATTAGATAACGCGTTTTTTTTTTGTTTATTAGTTCGGTAGTACACGGGGTTGTGCATTCGTCGTCGTGATAAAGATAGAATGGCGGTTAACGAAAGTTCAAACATTGGGGTGGCTGTTGACAAGCTCAAAGGTCGTGCAAATTACAGCGACTGGAAGTTCCAGATGGGTGCGTTATTGAAATTAGACGGACTTTGGAACTGCATAACTGAGGAGTGGCCGTCTACAGTGGATAGTGCTACAAAAGCTCGTCGTGAGGAGAAGGCTCTCTCAAAAATAATTCTTTCTCTGGATAAGTCGACGTATCCTCATGTGACCCAAGCAAAAACAGCCAGCGAAGCGTGGAAGTCCCTTGAAAATGCATTTGAAGACAAAGGACTTTATAGGCGACTAGGATTATTAAGAAATCTATGTTCCATCAAACTGGAAAATTTTGGCACTATGGAGGAGTATGTTAATGAAGTCCTGGCTCTGTCCCAACAACTTGGATCCATGGGAAAACCGCTAGATGATGAATTCCTAGGTGTTATTATGCTGCAGGGACTCACAGCGGATCATGAGCCAATGGTTATGGCACTTGAAAATTCAGGAGTTGACATAACATCGGACTTTGTGAAAACTAAATTGCTGCAGGACCAAAAATGGCAGAATAGTAAACATACTGGTGACTGTGCACTAGTCACGAAGAAAATTAAAAAATCTCCATGGTGTTGGAATTGCAAACAAAAAGGCCATTACAAAAATCAGTGTTCTCAAAATAAAAACAGTTCTTCAAACAACTATGAAACGCCGAATAAAAATAAATGTAGTGGAAATGGACGGAAAGCTTTGTTTGCTGCAGCTTTAAGTGTGAATAATGTACGTGATACAGTCTGGTACATTGACAGCGGGGCCTCCTCCCATATGACTGGAAACAGAGAACTTCTTTTGGAGCTAACAGATGAAGACTCGGGGCAGCATGTGTTTGTGGCAGATAACGCAAAACTCTCCGTCAGAGGAACCGGAAACAGTGTTGTGAAATTGAAACCGAATAGAACTGAACAGATCATATCAAAAATTAAATATGTTCCAAATCTGTCAGTAAATCTATTGTCAGTGAGTGAGATTGTTTCAAAAGGACACTGTGTACATTTTGACTCACAAGGATGCAAAATAATTGATGATGGTGATTGTCGGATTAAGGGAGAACCCATAGCTACTGCAGCGAATGTCGATGGTTTATACAAACTGGATGTCATGGCGGAGTCTGTGAATGTGGCGAAACTCCTTGATTCTCAGATGGTATGGCACAGACGCCTTGGTCACCTCAATCATTATAGCATGGCTTTGTTGAAAAATGGCTTGGCAACAGGTGTGTTATATAATGAAAGTACAAATCCAAAATATTGTGAGAGTTGCATCAAAGGCAAACAGGCTAGAAAACCTTTCCCTTTTAAAAAGGATAAAGAAGTCGCACCAAACAAACTGGACTTGATACATTCAGACCTTGCAGGTCCTATGGAGGTGAAATCATGGGGTGGCAAAAAATATTTGTTTACCCTGATTGATGACAACACCAGAAAAGTATTTTGTTATTTTCTGGAAAATAAAAGTGAAGTTCCAGAAGTTTTCAAGGAGTTCTGCTGTATGGTAGAAAATCAAACAGAACGAAAAATCAAAGTTCTGAGGACCGACAATGGGGGAGAATATTGTAATGAGCGTTTGAGAAAGTTCCTGAAAGATCGTGGAATAAAACATGAAAAAACAGTACCTTACACACCACAGCAAAATGGAGTAGCTGAACGCTACAATCGGACCATATTTGAAAAGGTACGTTCAATGCTTGTCGACTCAAACAGTGAAAAGCAAATGTGGGCAGAAGCTGCCAATACCGCAGTCTATCTTCTGAACCGTTCACCAACGAAGAAAATACGTGGTAAAACCCCAGAAGAAAAATGGACAGGCAAAAAGGTTGATTTGAGCCATCTCAGAATATTTGGATGCCGTGGTTATGTTCACATTCCCGATGTTAAACGAAAAAAGCTTGATGATAAAAGCAGGGAATACATATTTGTCGGGTATTCCGAGACGAGTGTTGGATACAGGCTTTTAGACCCAATTGATCACAGTATAAAAATAGCCAGGGATGTCGTTTTCTTAGAAGACCAGCTTTCAGACAGCACATCAACGATTCCAGTTGAACCGGCTACACAAGAAGCTGTTCCCTTGATGGTGCAAGACAGTGAAGATGATGATGTTGGCCAAGAAGATACGCCAGCTGCGACTCCTCATCTTCAAGAGGAAAATCCAGAAGAGGACAGTGAAGTGCTAGTGAGTGCAGACGAAAATCAAACAAGTGAAAGTGAACCTGAAAATCATGAATCTAGGTATCCTCTACGTGTAAAAAGACAACCACAAAGGTATGGTGATTGTATTACTGATTACGATTCAGATGTTGCCATGTTAACTATATCTGACAATTTAGAACCAACAACTCTTTCTGAAGCATTGTCAAGCGCGAGAAGTGCAGAATGGCACAAAGCTATCAAAAATGAACTCGAGGCGTTCAAGGCAAACAATGCTTGGGAATTAGTTGACAAACCTGGCAACAAAAATATTGTTAAAAATAAGTGGGTTTTCAAAATTAAAAGGCATCATAATGGAGATATAGTAACATATAAAGCCAGACTTGTAGCAAAGGGGTTTACTCAAAAGTATGGGGTAGATTACTCAGAAACTTTTTCACCCGTTATAAGATTTAGCAATTTAAGGTTATTATTGGCAATGACAGCTGAATTAGACTTAGAAGCAGTCCATTTAGATGTAGAAACTGCTTTCTTGAATGGTGACATTGATGAGGAAATTTTTATGTGTCAACCCGAAGGGTTTATAGAGCCGGGGTCCATATACGGCCTCAAACAATCAGCCAAATTGTGGTATGAGAAAGCAAATAATGTGTTATTGGATTTGAATTTCGTGCAATCAACAATAGAGCCATGCATTTTCTTTAAGCATTTGGCAGATTCAATTATAATTATAGCGCTTTACGTTGACGATTTCTTTGTTTTCTATAATGACCACAAAGAGGCAGAACGTTTGAAAATTGAACTAAATAAACATTTCCACATCAAAGATCTTGGACCGATATCAAATATTCTCGGCATTAAGGTTAACAGAAATCGTTCGAAGGGCGAATTAAAAATTAGCCAAGAACAATATATTGAAAAGTTACTTGATAGATTTGAAATGTCAAACTGCAATACGGTAGGCACTCCGTTAGAGCAAAATCAAAATCTGTGACCATATCTGGGAAGTATTAAGTTAAGTTTTTTTGAGTGTGTTCAAGGGAAGATTATTGAATATTTTATTCTTTGAAAGCACCTTTAATATTGAGGGAGAATGTTGTATTTTCCAATATTGAAGATGCGTAACAAGTTCTGTTCCTTATTGATTATTGTGGAGCCGAAAAACACCTTTTCGTCCAAGCAGGTTTTCTTGTTTGTTTCGTGCCATGCGGAAGGTTGTATTTCTATTTTAGTTGAGTCGTTTGTAATATTCTAAACTGAATAGACGTTGCGTTGAATATAAGATTGTTTATTTCTAATCACTCATTCCCTGCATAATCAACTTCTAATACAAACCTTATATCAAAATGATCGTACGAGATGTGAGAAATGATTAGGATTCTTACATACAGGGTGTTTCATTTAAAAAAAAACAAGTTTAGTTTGCCACAAACTTTTTGGGACACCCTGTACTATGGGTATATTTTCAAAGCATAGCCTCTTTGACCAACTATAATGTACAAAAAAAAGTTATACAAATTCCTCATCATTTTCCCACAATCGTCTACCACCCTGTATAAAGTGAGTCTGAAATAAGTGCGCATTTTGTTATGGTGAGTAGAATAAAGTAAAGAGACATTGTTTTAAGGTTATCCGATGTTAAACGGAAAACTTGGTACGGAACCGTAATAAATGTCTAGAGTTACATCCATGTGAGTAGTGCCCTCCTTACACCGGTTTTGTCCCGAAATTGGACTCATCAGTAAGGCAGCTGGCACCACTCACACCGATGCAACTCTAGCCACTATACCCTAATCTGGGTAAATGTGCAGTGGTTGTTTTCAGACAACCATACCTCACATCTATTCGCGTTCGCAGACTTGCGAGCCAATAGATGGCAGTGGTTGTCTAAAAACAACCACTGCACATCCACCCAGATTAGGGTATAGTGGCTAGAGTTGCATCGGTGTGAGTCATGATACTACGACAAACAGATAAGCTCACGCGCATCTTGTCGGGTGACCTTTGTGAGGTTATGTTGTCAAGCTTCTGTCAGTTTGCAATGTAAATATTGTTGTTCTGATATTTGTGTGATATAATATCTTATCATTTCGTGAATTTCGCATATTTTGATGATGGTGTACTGTGCCGTGATGTTCTGCAGAAGCAGCAATAAGAAAAATAAAGAAAACCGTCCGTGTAAATACCATTTCTTTCGGTTTCCAACATCCAAGTATATTCGCAAGATATGGATACAGAAGTGTTATCAAAAGGACAAAGACTGCATTATTTATAAAAAATTATTTTACCGAAATAATTATAGGTACTCTTATAAAAAAACTTGTGACCCCTATGTGCGCATCGCATATCCGGTATATCTGAAGAGAAACCCGCTAACCTTGAATAGCAAGATCAAATTAGAATAAAAAAAACACATACAACCACAAAAACCACATGGGACCACATAGAATAACAAAAAAATCTCTCATAACCACAAAAACCACATCGAATCATGTGGAAAAACAAAAAACCACAAGGAACCACATAGAACCAGAAAAACCGCAATGGAACCAGAAAAACCACATGGAACCACAAAAAAAACATACAGAACCACATAGAAACACAAAGAACCACAAAATTTACATGGAACCACATAGAATAACAAAAAATCTCTCAAAACCACAAAGAACCACATAGAACCAGAAAAACCGCATGTAACCACAAAAACCACATATAGAACAACTGAAAACCACATGGAACCACAAAAAACACATAGAACCACAAGAACCACATGAATCCAAAAAAACACATAGAACCACAAGAACTACATAAAAACAAAAAAAAAACACAACGAACCTGAAAAACCACAAAAAAACACATAGAACCACTAAAAACCACATGGAACCACAAAAAAACACATAGAACCACATAGAAACACAAAAAAAAACTCAACGAACCGGAAAAACCACATCGAACCACAAAAAAACACATAGAACCACAAGAACCACAAAAACCACATGGAACCATGTAGAAACACAAAAAACCATAGAAACCACATGCCAAAACCTCTTAGAACCACATAGAATAGCAAAAAGCCTCTTAGAACCACAAAACCACATGGAACCACATAGAACCACAAAAAGCCACATAGTACAACAAAAACCAAATTGAACCAAAAAATATCCACATGCATGGAGCCACATAAAATCACAAAGAACCACATAGATTCTCAAAGAAACACATAAAACCACAAAAGGAGGAAGAAAAGAACATAGAATCACAAAAAACCACACAAAACCACAAAGAACCAAGTGTGTCGCGACCTTGAAATTCCACTCCCACCGCACATAAAAAAGTTTCACCTCAAACATCCTTTCTAACGTCGAAAACCAACAGAAAAATGTTTTTTCAATGTAACGGCAAAATTGAAAATATGATCTTTTTTTAAATACTATTTAACCAATCTGGTGGGATTTGCGTAGATTATATCATCAATTTTGGATAGATAGATAACCAACTAAATACATATTATTCATTTTGGGGTAAATAACCAACTATAATCATCAGAATTCAACAAAATCGCAATATAAGCCATGCTTTCCAATGCTATTTTATCCAATTGGGTCACCGGATAGCTTGATGCGCAGTTCAGTTCGAAACTCGTTCGGCTAGTGAGCATATCTTGTTTGTCGTAGTATCATGGGTGTGAGTGGTGCCAGCTGCCTTACTGATGAGTCCCAGAGAGAATATAACAGTAAACGAGAGTATCGGATCAAATGGCCGTCCTTGGCAACGCGTTGAACTGTTGGCATCCTTGTCATACTCACTTATTTGTGATGTATTTAGACTTCTCTGTTGCACACTGACGGGAACCAATGGTACCGCGACATAGAAGTCAGATGTCACTTATTCTTTCATCAGTCACTGATGTCATTTGTTTGTTTACACCCAGATTACACTTTTCCGATTATTATTATTAGTGTTGAATAATATAAGAGGCATATTTCGTGTAAGAGGCTAAATTTAGTCACATAAAAGGGAGAGTAAGTACTATACACATTAGTTTTCTCATTATTCATAATACGAAATACTGATTGCAGCCGTGAATTTATCATCTGCCGATACCTTTGATGAACTGTTTTATTTAAACTCAAATCAATGGATGATTTACCTTCATACGTCTGATAAATCGATTGATCTCTGATGTAACTGATACTGATGTCATTTGTTTGTGTAATCTTGACTACCAAAGATTACCCTCCAGTTAATACCTACCTAGTGTTGAAAAATAAGATGATCGAATAAAGTCGCGGAAAAGGAAAGTAGGTATTATTGTTATTAACCGTAACCGTAAAGGTTCGAACCGTTGCAACACTAGTTTTTTGTTAATGTATTGTTAAATCTTGAATCAGCAATGTTATTTGAGTAATTTTACTGTAGAAATGTATATTATTCTGTTTATGACAATACAATAAATGTTATTAAATATTCTTGCGTCTTTCAATCCTTGTTTACATTCTTTCGCATTTGAATAACCCGCGTCTGAGTGGCGTAGTCAGTGTCAGTGTCAGTGTGCAACAAAGACGGAATATATCGTCTGTTTCATTGCCATTTCACACGCATTGATCGGATACTCTCGTTTACTGTTATATTCTCTCTGATGAGTCCAATTTCGGGACGAAACCGGTATAAGGAGGGCACTACTTACATGGATGTAACTCTAGACATTTATTACGGTTCTGTACCAACTTTTCCGTTTAACATCGGATAACCGTAAAACAATGTCTCTTTATTCCATGATCGAGAGGTACAACTCGAACATACCTCACATCTATTCGCGTTCGCAGACTTGCGAGCCAATAGATGGCAGTGGTTGTCTAACAACAACCACTGCACATTTACCCGGATTAGGGTATAGTGGCTAGAGTTGTATCGGCGTGAGTCAGTGTTGCCAGCGTCAGTGATAAAGTACTGAAATCAGTACTTTTTAGTTGTCATCAGTACGCCAGTGCCACTTTTTCAATATCAGTACTTCTCAAATATGCCAAATTCCAATAATTATGGCAACAAATAATCATTTTTAAGGAATTGATTTGCCAGTTGGACAATGGGAATATTGAGAATCCCAGACTTGGAACGGTTTCCGAATTCCGATAAACCTGACCAGCGCGACCGGCTGGCCAATGGATCCGGAAGTATACTCGAAAACGCCTGGTTTACATTCAATTTCATTTCGAAGTGTAAATGTCAAATTTCCGCTTGCCAAACGGGAATCATACGCTATCATCCACAATGAATTTGGCGTAAGCGTGACTTTGAACACAAATTCAATGTAGATGTTAGCATATGATTCTCGTTTGCCAATTGGAAATTTGACAGTTGCACTTCGCAGTGAAATCAATGTGAACCTTACAAAATTCTATTGGTGGACAATAGACAACTTTGACAGTCAGTTGTGGATAAACTGTGAAAGCTATCAACCAAACAAATATTATATTGGTTATACCATGCATTCACTTGAAAAATCTATAGAAAAAAGTAGATACACAATTTTTTCCAATCATAATACGTGATATAGAACTTTGTAATATTTCAGTACTTTTTCACTCGATTTAGTACTCGACCCATTCCAGTACATTTATTTTTGTACTGCTGGCAACGCTGGCGTGAGTGGTGCCAGCTGCCTTACTGATGAGTCCAATTTCGGGACGAAACCGGTATAAGGAAAGCACTACTCACATGGATGTAACTCTAGCATGATACTAAAACAAACAAGATAAGCTCACTAGCTGGACGAAATTGAAACCGATTCGCGCATGGTGACTATTTGGGTCACCATGCATAGGAAAGATATGGGAAAATAAGTGTTAAAAACATAACCTAGCAATGAGCACCGAACACCCTATGCATTTTAAATGGGCGGTACCGAGAAAGATGCACGTGAGCTTATCTTGTTTGTTGTAGTATCATGTAACTCTAGACATTTATTACGGTTCTGTACCAACTTTTCCGTTTAACATCGGATAACCGTAAAACGATGTCTCTTTATTCCATGATCGAGAGGTACAGCTTGAACATACCTCACATCTATTCGCGTTCGCAGACTTGCAAGCCAATAGATGGCAGTGGTTGTCTAAAAACAACCACTGCACATTTACCCAGATTAACTCTAGGCATTTATTACGGTTCTGTACCAACTTTTCCGTTTAACATTTACCCAGATTAACTCTAGGCATTTATTACGGTTCTGTACCAACTTTTCCGTTTAACATAGAATAAAGTAGGATACACATTTTTTGAATAGGAACAAAATGTGCCCGCAAACGTCTCGTGAAGAAAATACATGGTGTTTTTTGGGAAAATTCCGAGTCTGTGTGCCAAATTCGTATATGACATGGCATTTAGTGCGAATTTCGTATACGGAATGTTTTGAGTGACGGCGACTCGTGAAATAGCTTCAGGGGAGTCAAAACAAATATCATTTGGATATATTTATGACGTGTGTTGATTGTTTTTTTATTATTTTGGATTTTGGATTTTGAGCAGTGTATATTTTCAGGATGACATATTAACATTTGACAAAAAAGCGTTCGTATGACTAGGACGGGTTATGTTGAGAGTATCAGAAAATATGAAAATATGTTGAATATGCCATACTTCAACATTTGCTAAATTTGGCTGGTTTTATTTTTGAGATTGGCTTTTTTTATGTTTATTCGTTTCCAATTGACAATTATTTAATTTGACAATGACAACTTCGATGACATGAAAAAAATGAAGTTTGCTTGACGACGACATGGTTGTCAAGAGTACACTGCACACATTGAAAAAAAGTGCTTCAAGAGTCGTATCAGTTTTTTTTTGCAACCTACCTATGTTTTCAAATCAAATCAAATATGCTTTATTGCCACAGAAAAATTTAATTAAATTTTATGGACAGAACGAATACAAAATGGTAAAGTGAAAACAATACAATAAATTAATAGTACACATTACGTAAAACAATACTAGTAAAAATATATTTTTTCAATTCTTTGTCAAATTTTGTAAATTTAAATGGAAATTGCTCATAGACAAGAACGATAAACATTGGCACACTTCTGGTTATATTATGACGACAAGTCCGTAAAATAAAATCATAGCAAAATCAACAATAAGGGGGTGGAAAATAAAACTGCGGTGTTAAATATCAAACAAGGAACTAGGGATTGCTCACGTTTTGCAGGCAAAACGCGCGCTTGTCCTGTTTCCGCCCAGCCTGCAGTATGAAATTATTTTTGATTTAAATATCAAACAAGGAACTTGGGGTTGTTTACGTTATTTTAACCAAACGTGTTAATATCCATTGCCTATTCAGGAAATAAACATCAGTTGAGGTGCGCGACCTCGGTCCAATTGAACTCTACTTTTCCGCTTTGCCTGCAGTAAACAATGCTTAGTTGGTGGTTGGTGTTATTTACAGAGGAAGTACCAAAGTGTTGAATGAATTACCAAACTAGGCGATAGATGACCCTTAAGAAATATGAATACTCCAATGTTCATTGAATGTCCTAGAGCAATTTCCACTCTCACTAATAAGATTTTATGAAATTGACGCTTATGGTGCCCAAACAGAGACATGGAATAATTATTCCGTGAAAAAATCACTTATAGAATAAATTTTGTGTTGAGTCATAAACATATCCAAATATTATTTTTTTGACACCCCAGCCGCCGTTGGTTTTGAGCACAGTGAAAATATTTTTGACATTTTGAAAGCGACATTTTACGAATTAGGTAATTGCATTCAAAACTGGTTGAACACGTGCTACAAAAAAAAAGAAGATATACTAAGTCTCCAGTGAGAAAAATTGCAAGTGCTTTATGAAATCAATATCGGAATAGGATTTTGCAATTGTGAAGTTCGAAAACCAGATGCATTTTGCAAACACCAAGCTACAGTTACAAATGTGTTGCGAATATATTTTTGCAACGTACTAGCTATCAATCCTGACGATCGATATGAGATTGCCACATTTGCTTTTGGCGAGAAGGTTCGACTATTATATTTTTTGGTGGACTATTAAAACCTGCGGAGTGGTGATGAGTGATATTTTGTCTGCACTATTCTATCACCATATTGTTATAATGTATTATTTCCAGGGAGTCTTGTCTGATTTTACTGAATATCCAGAATCCTTGCCGTCTGTGAATATGCACCATTCCATATATGAATTTCGCACCAAATAACATTCTATATACGTGTTTGACTCCTCGCAGTCTATTGGTCAAGAAACGACCGCATCATGCAACGCACCAATAGAAAAAGCCTGATGCCAAATATATACAGGGCGATTCCTGTAAGTGGGTCATGCTTTCGGGGAATGATGAGGGACGTCGATATATTAATTTTGATATAGCACACAATGGGTCGGAGACGTATCTTATGCAAGGATACACCCTGTACCTTGCATATGTACGCCACTGGTTGAAACTAGAACCTCTTTTTACATTTGAAGTGTCTCTGTTAGATAGACGCCTATAATACATTTTCGTAACGATACCCTCAACTGTTAAAAAAATATTGAAGAAAATTTTCCAAAAACGTTTAAACCCTGTGTCTTGCGTTACCCCCGACCCATAGTCAATATCAAAATTAATATTTCAACGTTCCTCATCATTCCCCGAAAGCATGAAACACTTACAGGAATCACCCAGTATAATAATATGGAATGTTTAAATGCAACGGGACCTAATTATTTATTTTGGAAAAAAGTGACACGCCACTGAGTTTTCACAAAGTAAAAATAATTTTTTCGATTTTCCGTTCAGTTTCAAGCAAAAAAAGTAACTCTAGTTGTTCGATCAGGATTTTTCTACTGAATGTCTTTTGATATGTTCTGGTCGATTTCCCCATATCGATGATGATGTGAAAACTTGAATCGCAATGCCGACCTCCACTGGGATCATCCATGTATTCGGTAAGTGCTTCCCTAAGATTGAACATTAAGCCATTCTCCAAAACTTGTATCGTTGTCGAATAATAAGGAAATGCGCCGAAGCAGCCAAATACTGAAGCCAAAATGATGACTAGGAGCAACCCTAAGGCCCCTTTCACACGAAAGATCAAATCGCCGGCCTGCTATTTCACCGGCCGGCAACATGTACACACCGGTAGGTATGTAAGATCGTATTTGAATGCGTTAACCTGTGGTCACAGTGCATCCGTATTTGACCGATTTTTGGATCTGGCGTATACTTGCAATGCAAATTTGCTACTATGTCTGAAAATGCCAGAGTCAAATAGGTCCAATACGGATGCACTGTGACCACAGGGTTAAATAATGGTATCCGGATTTCCTGCTCACCGTTCGTGTGCAAGGGGCCTAATTGTATCACTCACATAACGGTATCAATACGAGATTCATTTAGAAAAACTTGAATTGGGATCAAGAATGAAATTTGCCTCAATAGGGAGTTTTTGAAGCTCTTATTTGACCCGTTATTAACGTTGCCGGTTATTCTGAGCTTGCGCAGATGTCTGGAAATAACCAAATCGGTTATTAACCGATAACGTGTTACGTTATCTACGGAGCCTTAACGTTCGCTTAATAACCGTCGGTTATTTTCTCATGTTGTCATATTGATATACAGTATTATTCAATTATTACATAGAAATCATGAAACATACAAAGTACAATTTAAATTGTTAAAAATGACTACAGTTGCACTGGAATTGTAAGATTCTTGTCTTTTTTTAAATATCCAACAGAAACTGATCCTATGTTCTACAGCTTGGCAACAGTGTAATTGATGCTGATGGAGATCAGCTGTTTATCATTCCAGTCGGTGTTTTGCCCATGATACTCGTAGTTTTGCTTGAGTTACATTTAATTTAACTTCGAAGTGGAAGTGACAGATTTCCGCTTGTCAAACGGGAATTATGTACTACCATCCACTATCTATTTGGCGTAAAAGTAACTTTGAACACAAATTTAATGTAGATGGTACCTAGCATATTATTATGATTCATGTTTGCCAAGCGGACGTGAAATAAGATGTAAACCTTACATTTGGTAGTCTGAATCTTCATATCTATCTTCAGTACTTCAGTCATATTTCATAATTCGTGCTGCTCTGCTAGGAATTTGGCGGAAATATCACAAAATCTAAATCAAAACATCAAAAACCAAAAACACAACAAATCTGATCACTATGATGACAGATGACATGGTGATGACACAACGTCAAACGTTAAATACGAGTTTCAAAATCTCTTTTTTGTGTCCTCTCCGTTATTAATGTTTTGTTTTCTGCGCATGCTTAGTATAGCGGGATACGTTAATAACGTTGAAATTAATAGAAGGTTCAAAAACTCCCTATTAATGGTTCATAAAGATCTCCGCCACCAAGGAAGAAAGTGAAGAAGATAGGAAGGCCTACCGTCCGTCTTTCACTGAATTTGCAAAAATTTGTGAAGATCCTTGAGAAAGGAAAGTTGAGTGGTGTTAAACTTTTTTTTTATTTTTCCAATGCATCACTTATTTATCGTGAAGGATTATCTCAGCACGCTGAAAAATTTACGATAGGGGAGGATGTAAAAATATCTGAGAGATATTGATGTTTTTAAGTTTGGATACACCGGAAGAATTCTTGATGCTTTTGTCGAATGTTATAGCGAGTTAATGTTTCAGATATTCATCAAGCCAAGTTGCTGCGTGATAAGCCGGAAATCAAATGAACCAGCCTGTACAAGAAAGGTAGCATAGGGTTCATGGGAATCTAGATCTTGCCAAAATTCAAGGTCTTGATAATATCTACATTATCAGCTATAAGTTTCTCGACTATCACAAAAGGAGAAAATGGATCTTTATTGAGAACTGCTCGAAAAAAAATCAGAAACTTGAAAGAATACATACTTGCTTCTGTCGATGATATTCATGCAGTTGTTTTTGTCGGCTTTTCCGAGTAAATCGAAGTCTTCGATTTTCTTTCTAAAACTCTCTGCCAACACTTTGTTTTTCGAAAACTAGTTTTTCCAAGAAGAGAGATTGAAGCAAAACAGAACGTTGCGCTTATTTGGATTCTGGATTTTGCAGGCTCTAACAAACCGCCTTGACGTGTATCTAGTAACCAATCATAGTATAATAAACTACAATTAGCGACAGCTCACGTCAACCCCTTTTTGTCTCAATGACAGAAATTCACCTCATTTATACCCGGCTAACATTTTGAAATGCAAAACTGTTTTCTAAATCAACAATTTTAAACTTCGCATAGATCTTTAGACCTACTCCATAGTGGGTAATCGTATTCTATGACTTGATAGGTAATTCACCTATGTATCAGTATCATTGAAATCATGGAATCTGCTACGGTATAGTTTTATTTAACATTTCATAATGTAAGCAGTGTATAAATGAGGCGAATTTCTGTCATTGAGACAGACGAAATTTGACCACGTTTAGGTATATGGAGCTGTCGCTACTTTTTGTTTAGTATGCTATGACATGACGTTGATGCTTGACCTACAGAAAATGGGGCTTTTTTTACCCCCAACCACATCAGTGATGATGCACCCCTGATAAACAATTTGAAATTTTTGAAATCTGGATTATTTGGCGTCAAATGTTTATGAAGAGGTACAGTTCATTTTTTATTTAAAGTTACAGTGACAGATCAAATTTGTAGAAAGAGGTACAGTTCATTTTTTATTTAAAGTTACAGTGACAGATCAAATTTGTAGGTTGAAGGCTGGCAAAAAAAAAATTAAATGACATAAAGTGCTCGCTAATTGAAATGAAAAATATTTGATAATAGACTTCATTTTCGCGATTAAATAAGGATTTTGATCATCAATTCCAAAATTATCATCACTCTCTATTATCGGACGTTTTTTTTTGTCAAATCAAATACATTTTGAACATAGCAAAATCAAACGAATCACAGTTCAATTTATGACTATCGTAATAAAACATGTTTGCCAACCTTCAACCTACAATTTTGATCTGTCACTGTAACTTTAAATAAAAAATGAACTTTACCAAATTTCGATATTTCTGTTTGAACGGCTCCGCATGTTTAGGAAGGCCCATCTTTGGGGTGCCGATGCAACGATGTAACAAATTACAATTTTGTCGCAAGCTACTACCTTTATTATCTATGTGAACTGAGTACACCTTTTTCACCTCAAAATCCTTCAGGTGTTCCTATTCTAAAATCTGAATGTTGAAAAAAGTATGCATTAAAATTTTGACTTCAAATTCTGATTCAGCATTGAAAGTTTATGCGAAGTATTAAATCGCATGATTTTTGTATGAACGATTTCTGAAATATGGAAAAAAAACCGTCTCAGGGTGACCTATTTGAAGGGGCGTATCTATCTACCTTAAATCGCATTTTTCCGAAAATGTTCATGAAAATACCTGAGAAATGACCTCACGAATCATTTACCCGTGTTTAGAAAATACCCTGTAAACTCCAGATTTTCAATGTTTGCAAAAAGCTCCAATAAACATGATGTGCTGCCGAGTTTAGCAAACGCTGAAAAAATAAATTTCCTAACCACAAATTAGTCTTGCGAACACTATGCTGTAATATGCGAGCGAGAAAACCCGCTCGTTGTCAAATTCGAGTACTCGTTCATGAAACGAGTTCTCAAGAATGACATGCGAACGATTTCGATAGCGGCACGAGTGTTCTTGAGCGATACCATCGGTCAAGAATCGGGCCCCTGGCCTCAAAACAAACATTTCCCCCTACACATTTAGAAAAGTCGTCAAAATCGCTCCATAAATGTTAATCTTAAGAGGGTGGCCCGCTTTCTAATGGGTCATTCTGTATACCTAATATAACTATGTATTGGAGAAACCAAAAAAAGACGAGATACCTACTTTTATTCAAAGAAATAAAACGAATACCATATTGATACGTAATATCTTTTTTGTATTCCGAATTGTCAATAAGAAGTGGACAGTGTTGGATTTGTGTCATTTTATTTTATCATGCAAGTTATAGTCCGTCAGATAACGACAGACTTTGCTGACTGATTTTCTCGCTTTAGGGATTTTAACCACTGAAAAGTATGTCAGTGTTGAGCACAAAAAATGAAAATTTAGCGACCGCAAGTGTGTTAGGCATATGGAAAATTAACATTTCTTCTGCAAAAAAAACGTTTTTTTTTTAATTTCCTCGTTTATGGCAATTCAACACATCAACAAATATTTACATTGTGATATTTAGTGAAATTTATTTAGTGTAATATAGTAAAAAAACAAAGCCATAAGGATTGCACGTGCTTAAAGGGCTGACATAAGGGTGCCATTTTGTAATGTAAATCAAACGTACTTGGTTGCTAATGCATTTTCCCGCTTATGGAAATCGAAAGAATGAATTTTGATATCATAAGGAACCTGACAAAAGTTTCCCATAAGCCGATCGGATGTTGAAGTAAATTTTCCGGACGGAATTTTTTTATTCCTATTCCGGCAGATTTTCTCGTGAACGAAATAAAAAGCAATAACAATGTCTCAATCTAAAACTCTGTTATGAAAAAAGCCCATAGGTCTAGCTCGTGCTTATCATAGTTTGTGAAACTACTCAACAACTTTTTCAAGTTTTCTCGTTTATGGGAATTGGCATGTTGGATGAAAAAATGATTTCAAGATCGGACAAAAAAAGCCATAAGTCGAAAACATGATTCCGACGTTTTATTTAAATAAATACGGGGTGCCCATTCAAGAATGGCAAGGTGCCAGATCTCAGAAACTACGCATCCCAGAGTCTTGCGGAAAAAAAATTACTGGGTAATATGGAATAGAGAAAATGCTGGAAATATATCAGAAGTTCCCAAGATAGCCACAGAATGGCGTAATGGTGCTATAAAAACACAAAATTGCGTTTTTTTCGTGATTTTCAAATAGAAACAAATATAAAAAATACATTTATACCCCTATGGATTCCTCAAGAAATTTCCTTTAAATTTGTTTTTCTGATTTTTTTTATAGCATGTCAAATAAGACAGGTATCAGCTGTCAAACCTTAAAACGCAAGAGTGCTCATAACTTTAAAACAACTCAACCGATTGACGCGATCTTGGTCTCATTTTGAAGAGGAGATTCACCTCTTCCATAATTTTCAATGGTTCTGATCAGAAGTGACGATTTTATTCAATATAATATGCGGACGGCGACCATTTTTGAAATTTACTAGAAATTTTCAATAAGGCATAGTGAAATAGTTTGTCTGAAATGTCGACTAAATTTGGCACATCTTCCATCCATTACAAATAAGCTAAATGCTTTTTTGTAATCATTTTATGCTCAAAGTCCTACTATTCAGGACATAATTTCTTTGAAATAAAACAGTGACTGGGTGGTTACTAGGTTACGCAAAAATGTGTTAATATCTTCTTTACGAGGGCATCTTGAATAGTATTACTGATTACTGATTACTGAAGTACAGGCGCTACGAGTTTCGGGCTGTTGGCCCCGACACCGCAGCCTCTAGTTGGGCTTATTGTATCTTCTCTGTGCCTGTCTCTCAGTCGAAGAGCTCCATTGCCCGAATAAGGTTTATGACTCGTTCTACTGTTTCCCTGTCCGTCCTTTGAGGAGTGGTTGTGAATTCCCCATTATCTCTTCTCCAGTACGCCAGCGCTTCACATTCGAATACAATGTGGGAGGCTGTTTCCTCCTCCTCGTTGCACAGCCTACATATGGGTTCCTCGTTGAAAAGACCCATGATATGCATGTGTTTCCTTAGAGTGCAGTGTCCAGTTAATATACCTGTTACTTTCCTAAGCTGATTCCTGCTGAGTTGCAGTAGGCTTCCAGAGAATGATGATTCGATCTCGTCTGCCATCATTAATTTACTGTGTTTCAGACCTGGTGATTGGCACCATCTAGCTTTCTGTTGTTTTTTGGACCAACAGTTCAGCCAACCTCTCACAGAGGATTTTGTAATACCAATAGCAGGTTCTGGACCCAGAAGTGGTGTGTTTGCAGCTTTGCGTGCTAGTAGATCCGCCCGCTCGTTCCCAGCTATCCCTGTGTGTCCTGGTATCCATCCAAAAGTAACATCGTTAGATACTCCCAGTGTGACAAGGTTTTGTTGACAGTCCATGACTTGTTTGAATAGTATTACTATTTACATTAAATTGTACAGAAAAGCGTATAGCTATTTTATTTCGAAGTCTAGAAACAAGTGTACATGAAAGTTGTGCGGAATTTTGTCGAGAATTCAGACGAAAAATTTTCAGTATACCTTTTTATTGAAAATTTTAAGTAAATTCAAAAAATGTCTGTCGTCCGCATATTATACTGAATATAATCATCTGTTTTGATCGGAATCATTTGAAATCTCAAAATTGTGAAAGAACCACCTCTTCAAAATGAGACCAAGCGTCAATCGGTTGGGTTGTCTCAAACTTTAAGCATTCTTGCATTGTGAGGTTTGACAGCTGATACCTGTCTTATTTGGCATGCTAGAAAAAAAAATCAGAAAAACAGATTTAAAGGAGATTTCTCAATGAATCCAGAGCGGTACTCATTTATATTTGTTTCTATTCAAAAATCAAGAAAAAACAGCAATTTTGTGTTTTGATTGCACCGTTACGCCATCTTGTGACTATCTTGGGAACTTCTGATATTTTGAAGCATTTTCTCTATTCCATATTACCCAGTAATTTTTTTCCGCAAGTCTCTGGGATGCCTATCTTCTGAGATCTGGCACCCTGCACAAACGATCATTTCAGAAAATGCTGTGAGAAAATTGATAAAATCTGCACATTTTTTTTTAAGTCTAGGACATCACAGCAACAGAACGACTCTGTGAATGGTGGGGAATGGGAATGGAGTTAATTACACATTATTCTATTTCTATAATCTATCAATCATTATAGATTCAGACGATGAATTGAATGAAGTATTTTCAAATAATTTTTATAATATGGTGCGTTTTTTCCAGACGGAACATAGAGATTCTCATGTTAAATTTTCAATCCCATGTTAGCAGTAGTTCCATTCAAATTACACAGCTGAAACTAACAGTGGATAAACTTTGGTGCATAGGGATTATTCACTGGTTAGTACAGAATAACTTGAAAAAAAAATGAAAAAATGCTTTTATCAATAATTGGAACGGAATAGTGTTTTACATGCCTTGTATAAGCCAGTGTCAACCAATTCATTGTCAAATTGTAATTACATTTATGTCTAATTGTATAAAACAATCACTAAAATTTAACATTATTTCTTGGATGAACTGTTCAAAGTGCTCCCTATTCGTTGCCAATATCCTAAACGAGTATAAAAATTAAAATGAAATTTTTGGTTAAAAAATTTGACATTGAATTTAGACACGTCAGGAAATTGGTTGTTACCACGCACTTTATACATGTTTATTTATATAAAACGTCGATATCATGTTTCCGACTTATGACTTTTTATTTCTGATCTTGAAATCAATTTCTCTTCCTACATGCCAATTTCCATAAACGAGAAAATGAAAAAAAAAACACAAATCTCCCTACAACTTCACAACTTATGGCTTCTTTCGAGGTACATAGAAAGCTTTTGGGATTTTTTTATGATGTTTATCGATTATCAAAATCATATTGTTCGCATGCCATAAATGAGAAAGTTTGCCGGATGACGAAAAACATTTTCGCAAAATTTTCCGTCCGGGAAACTTACTTCAACATTCTGTCGATTAACATAAGCGAGAAAATGCATTAGCAGTCAAGTATTCTTTTACAAGATGGCACCCTTATTTTAACCCTTCAAGCACGTCCAATCCTTATGTCTTTTTTTCACTATTACATTGTAATATTTGTTGATGTGTTAAAATGCCATGAACAAGAAAATGAAAAAAAAAATCCTTTTTCTGCAGAAGAAATTGTAATTTTCCATATGCCTAACACACTTGCCGTCGCTAAATTTTCATTTTTTGTGCTCAACACTGACATACTTTTCATTGGTTAAAATCCCCAAAGCGAGAAAATCAGTCAGCAGAATTTGTCGTTATCTTACGGTCTATTAGTCGGATATGTAATCACAAAAACCAACACTCACGTAAAAATAGAGATTCTAGTGCCTATGACAAGTTACCACTTCCATGGTTTATAAACAAATTATAAGTAAAAGAATACTTACGTGTTGATAAAGTCGATTGCTTGCGCTTTCAATTGATCAGCACTATGTAGATCCGCCAAGATCAAAATTTCAGCGGCGTTCTCTATCGATAGATTTGTACATAACGCTTCTTCGCACATTACTTTTAATCTTTCTAAAGCGTACTGAAAAACAGAAACTCATTCAAAACGAAAAAGTGCTATAATAAACTTACTTTGTCAGCTGCTGCCAAAAGATCATCTGCCATTTTTTCTAAATTAGATGCCTTGCCGGTATAAATGAATCTTAACATTTCACGCAGTACCTCATGATCGACGTCCGTTATATCTACTCTATTGTGTTTCCGTTCTTCCATTTCATGTTCAAACATGGCTTGGAAAACTGGACTTCGAGCTAAAAAGATTAGATAATATGCAAGGTGTCTCAGAAGTATTGGAAGATATTTGAGGTTGGGACAATGATAAGTCTAGAATGTTCTAAGAAATATTTTCGTGCGACCCTTCTTCTCAGAATTATTCTTACTTTGAAGTTATCCGTTGAAGACGTTTTTCCGTGATACCTCCAAAACGATGAAATCAATTTTAATGAAACTTGGACAGTATACACACTACCTAAGGTCTGAAAATTCTAGATTATGGCAATATTTGAATCTACTCTTGGAAGCCTGGGCCTGGACCACCCTCTTCCATAAGATCCCCTAAACTTTGATACGCATTCGTTTTTTTTGAGTCGCAGTTTTGGATTCAGGCTCGTCAATTTATTCAGAATAAAAAAGGTACTCCTCATTCAGATCAAAAAAATGAATCGTTTTCAAGAAAAACAAAAAAAAATCGTCAAATTGTCCATTTAGTTACTATGTCAACCTAACAATAACACAGATCGATCTAAAAAACTAAGGTTTGTATACTATGTTCAATGAATAATAGCGTGTTTTGAATGAACATTTCAATAATTTGGCGTTTTTTCTTGAAAACCACTCATTTTTTTCGATGTGGGTGAAAAGTAAAGAAAGGTACTTTATCCTAAATTACTTGACGAACCGGAATCAAAAATTGCAAATAAAAAAAAAAGAGAGTATCAAAGTTTAGGGGCATTTTATGGTAGGGGTGGTGCGCCCCAAGCTTCCAAGGGTAGATTGAAATATTGCTATAGTCTCAAATTATAAGTCCTTAGGTAGAGCGTATACTGGCTAAGTTTCATCAGAATTGATGCCACCGTTTCGGAACTATCACGGAATAACGGTCTTCAGGGTGTAACTTGAAAGTACGAATAATTCCGAAAGGAAGAGTCGCACAAAAATATTTTATAGAACATTTTAGAATTATTTTTGTCCCAATTGACCATCCTTCAAATATCACCCAATACTCCTGAGACACCCTGTATAACCACTATTTATCAAGGATAATAAGGATGTTCCCAGATCGGACTATCGCAATCTGACTTATAAAGGGGGACACAGTTTTACCCGGTAATATTCAAAACTTGGACGTTACTAGTTAAACATATCAAATGAACAATTGGTTCTTGTAAGCATCAGGCATCCACGTATTTTTTACTTTTCAAAGGCGAATTTGGAAAATTATCCTTCGTTTAACTATTCTAAAGAGAAAAAATGCTGGATGAATCACTTTTTTGTAGAAAAGACACTTTTTTAGGCACATTGTTTCATACGAACATTTTCCAAAAATCTCGATTTGTTCCAGTTGTGGGTCATTGAAATGGACAATTTCTGTTATTCTCATGTACTTAAGTTCCTCACGTAACCACTAAAGAAGTTAAAACATATGTCATTGAAATGGACAGTTTCTGTTGTTCTCATGTACTACAGTTCCACACGGAACCACTAAAGAAGTTAAAACATATAGTTAAGCAGGAAAAATAAATTTAAAAAATTTGATTCCCAGAACATCGCGGCGACCTCGATATTATCAATAACTGTCAAGATTGTCAAGACACTACTCACTAAATAACGACCGAGAATGAAAAATACGCGCGGTGTTGCCAAGTGTTCCTTTTTCATTTATTTTGCTTTTTCGTTTTGTCGCCATTTTATTGACGGTTGGCTTGAGAATCGCGAAAGCTACCAAGGGGAGTGTGCGCATTAAATTGTGATTTTTTCTATGCACATAGCGACGCATCCGTTTGATGTTGTAAATTCGCGGGTTTCATCTGCTGACATTTTGTTGTGTTTTTGAAGAAATCATTCAGTTTTAGTGGTCGGTTCAAAATGGATGCTGTGGGAAATGTTTTCCATCTGATGACCTTCTTGTCTGAAGTGGATGAAGTTTTGCTCGGATGTTTGCAGGACTGTGGTTTGGTGCGTCGGAGATTGGGATGTCCCGTAGTTCGATGTCGTCGGCAATGTACACTCCAGGGAGGGGTAACTTCATTAATGGGGTGTATATTCAGATGTCCATCATGCCGCCATATCTAAAATGTCGTTTAAAAAGTAACGCTCCTGCCCAGCGTAGCCGGTGGATGTTCTCTTAAATATCGTTTAAAAAGTAACGCTCCTGCCCATATGGCTGCTCCTGCCCGAATAAAAAGGTACGCTCCTGCCCAGCGTAGCCGGTGGATGTTCTCTTGAATATCGTTTAAAAAGTGACGCTCCTGCCCATATGGCTGCTCCTGCCCGAGTAAAAAGGTACGCTCCTGCCCAGCGTAACTGGTGGATGTTCTCTTAAATATCGTTTAAAAGGTAACGGTCCTGCCCATATGGCTGCTCCTGCCCGAGTAAAAAGGTACGCTCCTGCCCAGCGTAGCCGGTGGATGTTCTCTTGAATATCGTTCAAAAAGTAACGCTCCTGCCCATATGGTTGTTTTTTTTTACTGTTTCATTATGTTTGTCATACAGACAAAAACTATTGCATTCATTGTTTTTAAGAAGTTCGGGTAAGTTTGGCAACATTGCCGCAACATTGTTTGTTCTATAATATGTAGCTTATAGGGATTGTAACAATGTGACAAAGCTGTCATTTAAGGGAGTTTTTCTCACTGAATCCTGATAAAATTTTAATTTGTTATGGGATTATTTTTTTTTGTTAAAAGCTGTACATCCAGCATTTTTTTTAATTGAAATTGTTCTATAAACCCAAAACTATGCTCAAAAATTGAAAAAATTCATTGTTGTGTGGATGCCTGATCTTTACAATACCCTGAACAATTTGTATTCTATAAACATTTTTCCAACTCCTCGTCGGTTTCGTGATATCCACCTTCAAAGACTTTTAGTATGTTTAATAACTGAAAATGTCGAACAATTTTTTTTTAAGAAACCGCTACCTACCTGTTCACGCACTCTACACCCCCATTTTAGTCATTTGTTGATTGGATTTTAATTAAAATGATCAATTTTTATTCTATTAACATTTTTTCAACTCGTCGTCTATTTCTAGTTTCACCTTGATTGATTTGAAACAGTTGACAATAGTTTTTTATGAACCAAATTTAGTTGGGACTCACTATTTGATTTATTCTGAAAGATGACGAAATGTCCTCTCTGACCATAACAAAAACCGCTCAAACAATTGAGTTTATGTCCATTTCTAAAATTGTGGACTCAAAATCGTAAAAATTTTAATTTATATTTTTTTGAATGGTTATGAACAATCACTAAAAAATAATACGAATTTGTCTGTTCCTTTGTCTTTCAGAATAAAACAAAAAGTAAGTTAGTGGTTGGTAGTTTGACCGTCGTACCGTTCGGTTGAGTTTGTCGTGCTCCGTGCGGGTGGGTTTTGTTTGTTGTGAATTTTCGCGGTCAGTTCACTACTCAGTACGTATGTTTGTTTCGTTTCGACTCAAAATCTGTTTTGTTGCTATGGCTATGAACAAGTGTGACACTTGCCTCAAGGCATTTTCGGATGAAGACAAATATAATAAAATTCGGTGCAGTGCTGATTGTCGAAGATATTTCTGCATGCAGTGCACGGGCCTTGATAAAGCCACCACTAAGACTCTAGTTTTGGAGAAATTCAGCCATTTACGTTTCTTGTGTGCCCTCTGTGATTCTCCCAACTTGTGTTATCTGAATGACAAACTAACAGATCTTTCAAAAATCCGATTTCTCAGGACTTGTGTGACTCACTGGCAGATCGGGTAACTAAGTTGTCAAGCTGTGTACCAACTATTTCGGAGATGTACGATATTTTGCTGAGTGATGAATCGGAATGGAACGCTCTAGAGAAGAAGATGGAAGCTATCCACAGAATGTCCGAAGTGTTTACCACCTGTAAGCCTGATCTACTGTTGAAATCGGTGAGGCTGGGCCATGGAGCAGAACATTTTTTCCATTTCTCAAATCTTACTCAACGATACGGAACATTCTGTCAAAGTTCAGGTTCACGATTCCTCGTCTGATGAGATCAAAGGGGGTCTTCATACTTTAAAGACTAACCTGACAGATGTTACTGCCATGGTCAAGAAGCTGGATTCTAAACTTATTGTGAATCAGCAGAGAAAGCGAACCGTGAAGACACGCCCTATCTCTACATCATGCTCTACTCAAACTATGGCTACACCACTTGTCTCATCTTCCACACAAACGGAGGGTTCCCCAGAGTTGACCTCAGCTCGAGTGGGTTCCAAAAATCCGGTAGCTTCCTCAGCTCCTGTGGTCCCCAACTCTTCAGCTGGTAGGAATACCCTAAGATGGCATCATGTGGTTGTAAAGCATCTCCCGGTTAGTTTTAACTCCAACGATGTCGTAGATTACGTGAAAGAAAAGTTGAAAACTTCAGAGTTCATTCGTTGCTACAACTTGTTCAACCAGTGCAATGACTGATATGCAAGATAAGAAATCTATCAACACAATCGGCTGAACAACTGCTATGCAGCAACATCTGGCCACCCGGAGTCCAAGTTGATGGGTCAACGGAATCTGGAAGGTCTCAAAAAACTACTGAGTGCTTCCCAACTACTAACATCAAGGTGCGAGAAAACGATAATCCGAATCCTAGCAGTCTTCTGGATACCTCTTCTTTAGGTAGTGAGTGCAATACATGTGAGGAGATGACAATAGCATCGGACAAACCGGCCATTGCCATTGCCTTCCCAAGTCCACGCAAATTAAATTATGAAAGGAATCACTCCATGAACCGTCACTCTCTCTGGACCCACTGACTTCCCCAACTGTCAAATTAACAATGGCCGCCAATATCTCCACTGTTCGGGTAACCGCTTCCTTATGGCAAGACTAAGGGAACCAACTGTCTTGAGGGCCATAAGGTTGTACCTCGCCTATCTGCATGACCAGCCTACATCGGTATGCTATGAAGCCTTTACCAGCACCAGTGTTAGATTGTTCCTAGCATCTGAGGGCCTACCTATTCTGAACGACTTGTTGCGTAAGGTATATCATGACTTTCACGATGCATATGGGTTTCATCGCTCTGAAGAGGAAGCTGACCTTTGTGCCTACGGATCCCATGTTGTTCCAGAGAGAACGATCCAACTTCAGAAGTCCAGAGAGGGTCACCAAAAATACTTTTCCGGTGGGTCCTCGAAAAAAAAATGTTGAGAGATATGACGTGTTCTGAGCGACTAGATTCCTCAAATCTTGACGCCAGGTTTATCAAGGTTCTTATTAACATTGCCTAATTGAGAAACAGAACTAATGAGTTGTACTGGTTTTTGGAAGAATTAGGTTTCCCCCAGCTAGTAGCAGCCAGCACGGAACACTGGCTAAAATTGAACGAACCTCTCTATATTGAAAAGTACTCCACAATAGCCCGATATAATCGAAAAAAAATAAGCTCATGGGGGAACATGATTTTATTCTTGAGTGATGACTTCCTTCCAATAGACAAGTACGACTATCTGCTCGCGGACAACTCTTTCGTGTTTTCAATAGTTTACAGTAATAATTTTGATCTTTACATAACTTGCATACATGGAGCTCCAAATACCAATGTACAACTGTTTTTTGATAGCCTGCTAAACCTGCTAGACAGTCTACCGGTGAAGGGTAGGAAAATTTAATGCGGGGATGTTAATATTGACTACGCTGCCGCTTCTACTGCCCAAAAAGCTTCAATTTCTATTTGTGATTCTTTTGGTCTTTCAATGCATATAACTTCACCAACTAGAATTTCTAAAAACTCTTCCTCTATTATTGATTATGTAGCGTCTGACTTTCCCTCATCTGATGTCCATTCATCAGTATGTAGCGCAGGCCTATCTGATCATGAAGCAGTGATTTCCAAATTTAATATTTTTCGCAAGCCCCTGAAGAAAACTCGCCACTTAGGTAGAATCTTCTCAGTCTCTTATTTTTCTTCGTTCTACAGTTTTGGTTTGGGCACGAACTGGAATTTTGAATCGGACGATGTGGATTTCAACTTTGAAAATTTTCTAAATAGAATTACATGTGCTTTCAAGTCAAACTCAAGTAATTATCGTCCAATAGCTCTGCTACCCACATAACACCTACAATATAATGAAAACAGCAATGATAAAGGTTGTTGGATTGTTTTGACGTTATGAAGTGGCGCCCTACAATGATTGTTTGGATTACCACATAAACCACATGACAGGATATGGTAAAACAGAAATCTACATCAGCATACAGCGCCATCTGCAGGATTCTGTTACAGTTATATTTCTGCGGCAATTTCAAATGGTCATAATTTGTTTGAGCTTTCGTTCCTGGTTTTAAAATATGTATGTTTATTTAACCCAAATTACGAAATAGATATGTTTTCAATCAAAACTTTCAAAACACTATGAAGAATGGTTTGATGAAAGGGTTAGGTTTCACAAAAATCAATCATATTTTTGTTTTTTTCACTTACCTAACTTCAAACGAATTAGCGGGCGGAGCGGCAAAGATAAAATTCCAACATCGGTTAAATAAGAATCACCTTGGCAATCATCACAAAATAACACAACTGAAATATTCTAGAATTATGATAGAGTTGAAAAAAATATAGGTTAAAGTATTTTTTTCGTAATAATTCGGTTAAAAATTACCATATTTTAAAACCAGGAGGATCCTGGATATCACACACCAAATAAGATCTATAGATTTTTTCATAAGTCTTATTCTGCAGTGAGGGATTCCGCACTTCACAAATCCACTTTGCGAAAAGTTCCGCATTATCCTTGGGGAACCCTATGTCTCTTACTTGCTAAATCATGACAATTAGGAATCACACAAAAGCTGTTATAACGACGCTTCTGATTACACTCCATTTTCAAAAAGTTTACTTCAACCAAGATGAAATCAAATAACCTATAATAAGAACTTTGAACAATGACAACTAGTTCTATGATGACAACGAACTTTGCTTATCAACCGATCAACCAATCAGGGACAAGGCAGCAAACACATTCTAGCGCCGCGATGGATGTTTGGCGAAATACATTTTCATGTGTTACTGGTTGCTGTCTAAAAACATGTCACAAGTTGCCATTTGACTTTCCTTTATATTGTAGGTGTTATGTGCTGCTACCTGTGCTGTCAAAAATTATTGAAAGGTTACTAAAAAATCGTCTAATGCCATTTCTCGTCAGACATGACATATTTTCCCCGGATCTATTCCGATTTTCACCAAACAAGTGCACCAACGACGCAATGTTCTCGTTGCTTCATGATGTTAACTCATCACTGAACAGCAAACGCCCCATCGTTTCAGTCTTCTGTGACTATGCAAAAGCATTTGAGTGTGTGTGTCATGACATTTTGTTTAAATAGCTAGAGTTTTATGGGAACAGTGGTGTTTCTGCGATCTGGTTCAAATCCTGAAAATAGGCAACAAATTGAAAGAGCAAATGGTTCTGATTCCGATTGTAAATTAATCACCAGTGGCGTTCCGCAAGGTTCAGTTCTAGGGCCCATTCTTTTTCTGTTATACATCTGTATTCTGATACCTTGTCCCTGCACTATAATATTTCCAAAGATCTTGTCACAATCAAAGCTTGGTCTGATTCTAATTTCTTGTGTTCCAACGTTGATAAAACGCCTTATCTTACAAAGGAGCTCTACAAACATTACTGCTTAGAAACATCAAATACGTCGAGTCGGTAGAATTCCTGGGTTTAAATATAAATGCCAATCTTAAGTGGTCCGCTCATATCGACTCCTTGTCAAAAAAGCTCTCTTTGGCTTGCTTCGCAGTTCGTTCAGTTTCGAAAGATCTGAATATTTTCTCTGCCAGACACATACTTCTCTTTATTTGAATCTAACATCCGCTACGGCCTTCCTTTTCGGGGCTGCCGTACCATCGAACAATTCCACAGCATTTTCAAGTTGCAAAAGAGAGCAGTTCGCTATGTATTCGGTATAAAGAGCCAGGCTCACTGCAAACATTACTTGAAAAAATACAGCATCCTCACGCTTCCTGCTTTATTTATTTTAGAAACAGCTTGTTTCATACGTAAACACCAAATCACCTCTCCTGAAAAGCCACAGCAATAGTATCCCACCAGGAATTCGTGTTCGATATCTACCTACCCTTTCCCACCTCCGATCTAACAAAAGATTCTATCATTTACAACGCCAAGAAGCTATACAATCATCACCCGCTACACGTCAAATCTATTCCCAAATTAACTAGCTTCCCTAAAGAAACGAGAACCTTCCTCCTGGAAAGACATTTTTATTCTGTAAAGGAGTTTTTCACGGAATAGTTCCATTTCTTTGTTTGAGCACCATAAGCGGCAGTTTCACAATATCTCATTGGTGAGAGTGGAAGTTGTTCTAGTGATCAGTGAACATTGGAGTATCCATATTTTTCAAAACAAATGTATGTCAAGTTCAATTAAAGTTCAAATGCAGCGAGGTCGCGCACCTCGACTGTAGTTTATTTCCTGAATAGAAAATGGTTATCAACACGTTTTGGTTGCAATAATGTAAACAACCCCAAGTTCCTTGTTTGATATTCAAAACAAAAATGATTACATGATGACTTCAGATTTATAAATTAAATTTCGAGTTCACTGATTTCGCTCACCCCCCCTGATGTTTATTTTTTGAATGGAAAGCGAAAAACGTGAGCAATCGTTGGTTCCTTGTTCGATATTTAACACCGCAGTATTATTGTTCTCCACATAATTATTGTTGATTTTGCTATGTTATTGTTTTACTGACTTGTCATCATAGCATTAGTGAAAGTGTGCCAATGTTTATGGTTGTCCATGAGCAATTTCCATTTGAATTTAAATTTGACAAAATATTGGGAAAATATATTTGTAGTACTAGTATTGTTTGATTGTTTCAAGTAATGTGTACTATTATCATGTTTTGTATTGTTTTTACTTCAGCATTTTGCGTTTGTATTTGCTTTGTCGATAAAATGTATTTAATTTTTTCTGTGGCAATAAAGCAATTTGATTTGATTTCATTTGAAGTCTCAACTGAAATTGTGGTTCAACTGTTTCAAATCAATAAAATACGTTAAAAAGTCTTGGTGTTTATCCAGAAACTGACGAGGAGTTGAAGAAATTTTCATAAAATAAATTGTTCATTTTAATTATAGTCCAATTAACGAATGACTAAAATGGGGGTTAAGAGTGCGTGAACAGGTAGGTAAGCGGTTTTTTCAGAAAATGGTTCGAAATACTTGGTTATTAAACATACTAAAAGTCCCCACGTCTAGGAGACGGGCCAAAGTGAGGGGTAGCTCTTTTGTTGCTAACACTTTTTTAAATTCGCAACCGTTTGTGAGCTACGTGCTCATGAATGGAAACACAAAACATAAATGGATTATTATAGAATTTGCTATCTAAAAGTACTCTTGTGAGGACGAACACAGATTCGTATAGTTTTGTTAAGGTTCGATTACCTACAAAAGCGGCTACGTAAAATAGCGGGCTTAATTAGACGTTTTTTGCCAACGTAAAAATATAATATACTCAGCCACTGTGACAGTACACATGTCATAATATTTGTTTTGAAATATGGAAATTGAGAACTAGTCATCCTAATGTGACTTGAGGAGGTCAAGGAATCATCAGAAGAAAGCAGAAGATCCGAATCCTTCGGTATTACGTGATCAAAAATTGATTCAATCGCTGACACTATAACCTACTCGACACCAACGCTCTGATGAGAAAAAACGGGCTGGCGATTACCCACCGTGCATAACGGTGGCTCTCGAAAAAACGGTGCCGTATTTTTATGGAGCGGTAGACAACAGCGCTCTGTTGGAGAACACTCTGGTTTGCAAGCATTTACCAATTTTTTTTTCGTCACTCGCCGTCAAATTAGGTCCACTATTTTACGGTACCACCACAGCACAAATGAGAACCAGCAGTATAACTCCCTAATTTTTCGCATCTGAGCATTCCGACCCGCAAGACGTTTGTCGATTAGGCCAGAGAACACGATGAGAAGCGACGAAAACCTGTTTTCCCCATTTATTCAATGGGAACGCATTATTTGGCCTTGAAATAAAAATTTGGCAGCGTCCTACCTCTTAGATGATGTTACTACAGTAAAATGTATAGCTGAAACGGCCAAGGGAAAATATGGAAAATATTTTCAAGTTTCTAAAATGGTCGCTAGGGGGCGTAACATCCAAAACCAAGTGGAAAAATGGGATTTTTATAGAATTTTGCCCAATGAAAATATATCGATGATATTATTTTTATATTTAATGACTACATATTTACGTACACTTTTTGCCTTGCTAATTTTTTTTATCTATCAAAATAAAGCGGTGGGGGAAGTTCAATTGTTTTTTGAACAAACGGAGATTTCTTCTCCCGTTTTGCTTGACCGATTTTTACAAACTTGGGCTCATATGAAAAGGCATAATCTGCACTACAAAATACTTATTTGCTTTTGAATTTGTGACCTTCGCCGTCGTCGCTAGATGGGGTTAGTTGAAACGGTAGCAAAATAATGAGTTTCTTCCTAAAAAATCAAATGTAGTGGTATATTCATTTTTATATATTTTTTTAAAATTAACCATGTTGAGACAAAAATGTATCAGACTTTTTTGCACAATTGGTGTAATAAATCATAGTTTTGAAAATATTTACATAAAATTGAAAAAAAAATCGAAATCAAAATCACTAAAAATGTTATTTTTGATGTAGTAATCGTAAATTGGGTAGCTATTCGGAATTGTAGTTTTAACAGAAGCAGACGTTTTTATTAAGAGTGACTTTTTCTTCTCAACTCACAAATAAAAAAGTTCTTCCTCTTCCGAACTCTATCCGTGGACACACTGTATACAGGGCTAAAGCTTCGTCCACTGATTATGGGACACCCTGTATATATTTTTGTGAAAAAAAACTGAGATTTTCTGAAACAATTAAAATTATTATAATCCAAGAGCCCGGTCGATTTATTCATAATATTGCGAAAAAAATTAGAATTAGTTTCCCCGCTTTAAAATAAGAACAAAACTTCCTATAAACATCTTCGTTACAGAGCTACAGGGTGTTGAGATTTTATTTTTATTTTTATTTTTTCTAAATAATATTTGAACTGTCGATCTTTTGGTGAAAATTGATTTCTAGGGGTTTCTCATCATGCGGAATTCGAATTTGATCTTAGTATGGCTCTAACATGTAGAGGGCGCTGACTTCACTTATTTTTGAGGATATGAACAGCCATAACTTTTTTGGACCTCCCTGCTGTTTATGTTTATCTTTTTTACGCAGAAAATGTATTCTTGTTAGAAGTATCCCCGTGCAACCATTCTCGAGATATTTGGATTTGAAATAATGGATACATGTGATTTTGAAATTATGGCGAAGCATAATGTTTAATTCACAGTGCCAAAAAATAAGGATGAGTTGGCCTGCTTAAAAATAAGAAGAATACTTCCCATAAAGATGGGTCCGGAATTGCTTCGTTACAGAGCTACAGGGTGTTGAAGTTTTTATTTGATTTAATTTTTTCAAGATTTTTCGATATTTTTTTTTACATTTTTTTTCTAAATAATATTTGAATAAGTGTTGTTTCGACGGTGGACTCTATATTAGAAGATGGTTTCTTCTGATGTGATGATAATTTATTTAAAATTTTAGTTTAACAATGATTTCGACTCGACCTTGTTTTTTTACACAAAGCCTCCTTTAAAATGTCATTACTGCCTAAACAAGAGTTGATGATAACATCACAAACAACTCGACTCTCATGTTTTTTACTGAAAATATGAAGCAATCTTACGAAATATGTAATAACTTATAGCAGGTTACCTTCGCCATAATTTAAAAATCACATGTATTATTTATTTCAAATCCAAATATCACGAGAATGGATGCACGAAGCGACTTGTAACTGGTATAAATTTTCTGCGAGAAAAAGACACAGAAATCAGTTTTTTTACTTCATATGATACAGGCTCGTCCGAAGTTAGTGCTGTTCATAACAGGTAAAATACGTGTAGGTAGCGCCCTCTACAAGTTATTCAATTTCAATTCAATTATTCAATTCAAATATACACACGCCAGGAAATTTGAAGCAACGATTGGAAAATTGATTTAATTTCATTAATTTCAGTTTTTAACGGTCAAATCTAGATAGCGTCCCATCACCCACAAAACAATTTATATATTTTGACATCTTTCAGAAGATTTGCAAATTGTTTGCACCTTTTTAAGTTGTGTTTGTTAAGTTAAGCGTTGCTGTCAAGTTAAAGCACGTATTTTCTCTAGTTCAAAATGTGTGCTGTTAGGTAAGTAAACAATTCAGTTGGTTTGTTTGTGTTTGCTATCATCTTTTTAATTGGAAACAGTTCGTAGTGGCTGATCTGGCACCGAGTGATATCGCCAAGGCTGTAAAAATGATTGAAAATGGTCGATCTACCGCGAGGTTGCCCAAAGGTTTGGAAAATCAAAATCCACTATTCATCGATGCGTTAGACGTTGGAGGCAGACGGGACTGTTTATGAGAAGATTTGGTCAAGGCAGGAAACGCTCAACAACGGCCGTAGTCGGCCATTTTCCAGTCTTACAAACACTTAGAAACCGGCGTCAGACGGCAAATCAGACAAGAAACGCACTGGAAGAGGTTCGAGAAGTTAACATAAGTGAGCGTTCAGTCAGAAGAGAACTCGGGAGAGCTGGTTTGAAGTCGTATGTACCAATGAAAGCGCCAGCACTTCAGAGACAGCATCGAGTAGCGCGACTAAATTTTGCTCGAGAACATCACAATTGGAATGATGACCAATGAAGACATGTATTGTTCACGGATGAAAGCCGTTTCTATGTGAATTCGATTGACGGTAGTAAAAGATTGTAACGACGTCAAGGAGAACAAAATGCTCAGTTTAATTTTACCCCTATTGTCTCTTTTGGTGGAGGCTCCGTTAAAGTGTGGGGTGGCATATGTTTAGGCGCACGTACAGAATTGGTGGTGGTTGATGGCGGTGCTTTAACAGCAGACCGATACATAAGGGATATTCTGCAAGACCATGTGGTAACTTTCGCTCCATATATCGGCGACAATTTTATCTTGATACAATGCTCAGCCGCACGTTGCTCTATGTGTAATTGACTTTTTGAACCAAGTTGATGTAGCCACCATGAACTGGCCAGCATGTTCTCTAGATCTCAATCCAATTGAGCATGCTTGGTAGACGATTGAGGTCCAGAATTCCCGCTGTTCAAACTAGAGAGCAGGTGAGAGCTGCTCTAACTGAAGAATGAGAGGCTTTGCCCCAAGAAATGATTGATTGCGTCATCAGAAGTATAGGAAGACGAATGGCTGCAGTAATACGGTCTCGTGGGGGAACACAAGTTATTGAAAAAAATTATCCCTTTGAATTGTACAGTTTAAAACACGCTAAAACGCAGTCTTTTTTGCTGCAAAAAAGCTGTTGTTTGTTTTTTTTTGCCAACAAGCTCCCGAATGGCAATAAATAAGTTAGATTTTGTATTAAAGGATTCCGTTAGAGTTTGGAGTAAAGAAACACGCAGAAAAAATCTAAGTTTAGCCTCTGTTTCTTTGAATTTGCCGATGTGTGTACTTTATTGCCAGAGAATAAAATTCCATCGACAAAGCGCGGCCGCGGAACATGCAAATGTGTCAAAATTATGTCAAAAATCAGAGAAAATCACCGTGTCTGTTGAGACAAGAGTCGATTTCGACTCGTTTGGTTGGTTTACATTTTGGTTAAACAAACGGTAACTGCAACGTCATGGTGATGACGTCATTACCGACATTTTACCGAAATCGTTTGGTAGGTGTTTGGTCAAAACTGTCAAAAGCAGAGTGTTTATATAACCCAACTTTTTTGTTTATGTTTATGCTTGGTCACAAGCATAGACAAAAAATATATAAGTATGTTACAGGTTAGTTTATTACTACCTAGTTCATCTGTCTTATTCTTTATAAAGTTAAAACTTGAAGCTTGTCCAGTGATTTGGTAAAAAGATTGTGACCGCACTGGCCGAATTACTCAAAATGTCCAAAAGAAAAGTAGCTATGGTTTTGGCTGTTTTGGAATTATATTATAAACGTCCTCGATTCACCCATTTCCTTCTTCCATTTCCCCGGCTATTTCCCAATTAACGATTGAAGAGAAAAATGATTGACGTGAATATAGTCGTAGAACAACACTGATAAAATACTAAACTCCAAATAACAGCAAACCAACTTTTAGATCAGATAGAACATAAACAATCACAACCCCTGAAGCCCAGACTGAAATTTGAATAGAACTGGTCGATTTGTTAATTTACGTCATTCACTTGATCATTCAGGATTAACTTATTTACTACTCCCGAGCAAAACAAGAGAAGAATAGACAAAGATACCACTATACCAAAGAACCGTGCTGCAAACCGCGGTAGGCATTTTGACAGACCAAAACACATACCAAACTTGATGTGACGTCATCATTTTAGGATCCGAAATTGGCTGGTAGGTGTTTGACAGACCAAAGCATGTACCAAACCATGTTCCAAACGAGCCGAAATCGACTAAGATTGATTAATAGGGCGTGTTTTTTTTTCACCAAAATTTCATGTTGATTTCTACCAAAAATTCACTGTTGTCCTCAGATGATCCTGTCATGTGACTTTTGGTGGCAACACCACATAAACATCACATTCAGCATAAAAAAAAACGCTTTGGTGGATGAAGTGAAACTACTGACACATATTTTTTTTATGAGTGGATTCTGATAAACCTGCACATCGAGCTGCACATCCTCCAACACCAATCAACTGGAATTCCTTCTGGTTTTTCTCAAATACACAATTCTTATCAACTTTCCAACCAGTTTCAAAAACCAACTCCAATGAAAACTAAACTCCCGAAGATCATGAATAAATTAAGCACGAAAATAATTTCAAGAGTAGCAGTTTGATTCCCAAACATTCTTAATATAACGAATCACGACACAGACGAACAATTTGACGACACCAAATGATACCATATTAAATATCGATAACAAAGACGAACTTTTTAAGAACTTGCCAACCCAACAACTCGGCCCTTCAAAGTAAATTATTATCTTTGTTTATTATTATTGTGTCAATTATTGACAATAGAATGTTTTTCAGGTTATATTGTGCTCTATCAACATAAATCAACCAAACTATTCACATGAAATCTTTGGTGGGACTTGGTGGCATCATATTTTCACCAAATGAAATCCACCAGTAATTTGAAACCGTGGTGTGGTGGGCCATCACGAATAAAAAGACGACTTGGTGGAATCACGTTTTCACCTGGTGAATGTCTGGTGGAAAAAAAACACGCCCATATAAAATGATTCCGGCAGGATTTGCTCAGGCACCGTTGGCGTTGGAGGTACATGCTCTCATGATGAATTGGTTATACAGCATTATAAGAGGAAAGGGACTTGAGGTATATAAATGGACCGGGCTCTCCGACTATTATTATTATTCTGTCAAATACCGTATGTACGCGGATGCCGTTAACACGAGGACAAATGGAGAAAACATTTTAAGTTACGACGGAAAGTAATTCCTGATAAAAAAGTCTGCTTGCTGAAAAAATAGGAGCTTCGATGAGAAAATTGATTTTAATTATACAGGGCGTCTCAAAAATGTGAAAACACAAAATTTAACACGAGCAAACAGTCATTTTTGGCCTTCTAGCATTGAATAATAAATAAAACTTGCTCCAAATTTAGTACTAACCCTGAATCCGAACTCACTGAAGACACTTTTTATGAAAATTCAAAAATCCGCAATTCACTACTTCCATATTATGATTCTCATACCTTCCACAACAACAGGTAATAATGTACAAGTAGTATGAAAGTCATTATATTAGACCTCCTCTCGTAAATAAGTTCCATGTAGTATCCTCATTTTACGTGCTAACGACACATATTTTAAAGATTTCACGGTCCCACCAGCTCCCCACGCCTAATCGCATTCAGTCTTCTTTTTATGTGCGAAGAGAACGCATCGCGGAAGCGGAAGTGCAAAGTGCAACATGCCGGGTGATAAAAGACGTCGCTCTAATTCTGGTTCGGAAGATCGGGTGTTCAAACTTCTGAAACGAATGGACCAGCGTATACGTACGTTGGAAAAATCAAGAAAATCAAAAGGAGTTAGCGACAGCTCGGACGAGGACTCCCAGCATGATGGAAGTTCAAGCCCCCCGGACTCATCGGAAAATGAAAGTTGTCGAGGTAAAAATGTATTATTATTTATTGTGGGAAGTATTGCATCGATCGAACACTCTTGGATAGTTTGACAAGCCTGACGGTGTTATTGGTGAACACCGTCACTAGTATTGTGATGCCGCATTTTCTCCTAATAACATGGGAGTCAACACAATCACTGTTGATAAACTAGAGTATGTTGGTGATTCTCTACGTTTGAGGTGGGAAAAGTGTTATTGGTGAACACTAATCTCTGCTATGGCTATTATGATCACTGTTCATAAACTAGAGTATGTTGGTGATACTCTACGTTTGAGATGGAAAAAGTGTTATTGGTGAACACTAATCTCTAATATGGCTATTATAATCATACATATATTATGCACAATAATATGCACATAGGTGGAACAAATGTAAATAGTTGCTGAGTGGGACGGGCCGACCGACCAGCCGGTTTTTCGCCAAGAGCTGAAAACTATTTTAGGCAACATGTCATTTTGCTTGCGAGTTTGTTTTCTGTTTTTAAAAGGAATGTTCGATCGATTTTATAAAAATCAGTGACAGCGGATTGTGTACAATCCTTATGTTGTTCCCTTTTCTCTAGATGAGACTCGGAGGGAATCATTTCAAGACGACCCAATATTACCTATCGAGCTGGGCCAGGTGGTGAGGCCACTGGGCGAGGATATCATGGGCGTCTTGGGGGATGATATTGCTCCAGCCTCTGTGGTTGGAAATCCACTTCAACCAGAAATAGTAGAGAGATGGCTATATATAGCGAAAAATGGAATGGAGGAGCAGGTCCGTAAGGATTTGATGGAAAAATATCCCCTCCCAGAAAACGGAATGCTTCTGGGCCCTCCCCAATTAAATCTAATGGTGAAGCAGGCTGTCCATGAGTCCGTAGTACACAGGGACGACCGTCTTGCAAAGATTCAATCCCGTCTGGCAGCTAGCTTAGCGGCTATTGGTGTTGCTATGTCCAAGATATTGAGAAAACAGGAGGAGGGGGGAGAGGATGCCAACTCCGAGACAAAGGATCAGATCAAAGCCTTGAATGATGCAGGACGAATGATTGTGGACGTGATTCATTCCGAATCTATCTCCAGAAGGGACCTAGTATCGTACGATATTAATAAGGAATGGAAAGTTACACTGGCAGAGTCTCCCGTTGACAAATGGTTGTTTGGGGATGATTTGGAAGGAAGATTTAAGGCTGCCAAGGATCTACAAGCATCATGTCGCCAATTAAAAACGGCCAGGAACAATCCCAAGCAGAATTTTCCAAGTACATCAAAATCCAAGCCATCTGGAAATTTAAACTTCAGAAGTCTGTCTCAATATCAGCCGGGAGTCCGACGAGGCAGACGCAGCTATCCAGAGACGGTTCCCACGCGACCCCGTCAGAATCAAACCATGGAGCGGGGACAATACACCAGAAGGAAAGTACGGGAGAAGGAAAGACCAAGCAGACGATTCCGCCGTCAGTGAGGGTAGGTCAATATGCAGGGCGTTTGAAGGAATTTCTTGATCGATGGAAGAACCTCACTAGAAATAAGAAAATCTTAGAACTGTTACGAGGGTTTAAGATTCCTTTTGTTGCTCAACCTCCTGAGAATAACGGTCGTGGTGCTGACTAATTTTCCCTTAGCGAGGCTATTGACATATTATTGAGCAAGGGTGTCATTTCCAAAGTACAGCCATGTGCAGGGCAATATATTTCTAGGGTATTTCTTAATCCAAAACCAGACGGTACCTGTCGGTTAATTTTGAACCTAAAGGGGTTGAACGAATATGTAAAGGTCGAACATTTCAAGTTGGAGGGTCATAAAACAGCATGTACGTTGATTGAGCCACACATGTGGATGTGCAAAGTCGACCTTAAAGATGCCTATTTTATGATCCCAATTCATGAAAACTACAAGAAGTTCTTAAGATTTACCTTTCGGGGCACGGTTTATGAATATAACTGTCTCTGCTTTGGTCTGAATTGTGCCCCTCTGATATTTACAAAACTACTTAAACCAGTAATTTCATATTTGAGGAAAAAAGGGCACATTTCTGTTTTATACTTGGATGATTTTCTACTGCTGGGTAGGACTTACGAAGAGTGTCAGCGAAACGCTCTTGAAACCATAGATACACTAGAACATTTGGGTTTTGTGGTTAATTATCAAAAAAGTGTTTTAACTCCCAGTAGAACATGTACGTTTTTAGGGTTTCGGTTTAACTCCATCGAAATGACTATTTCTCTGCCAAACGAGAAAGTCGGTAAACTTCTAGAAAATTTGGAAAAATGTTCAACCTGTAAACAGTGCAAAATACGGGAATTCTCACAATTGATAGGAAAATTAATCTCAGTCTGCCCAGCAATCAGATACGGATATCTATACACAAAAAATTTCGAACGAGAATAATTTTTAGCACTTACCAAGAGTGGGGGTAATTACAATTCGAGCATGTTGGTTCCTGATACGCTCCACTCTGATATGAGTTGGTGGATCCATAATTTGCCTGCTGGCAAAAATCAGCTTCGACGTGGAGGATATGTCGAGAAGATATTTTCGGACGCGTCGGATACAGGCTGGGGTGTTTTCTGCAGGGGTGTAAGCTCTCAAGGGTTTTGGTCGAGCGAGGAAAGAAAACATCATATTAATTATCGGGAATTACTTGCCTTATTTTTTGGATTGAAGTGTTTCGCCAAGGATTTATTTGATGCAGAGATCCTGTGTAGAGTCGATAACACCACTGCGTTGGCCTATGTAAACCGCATGGGTAGCGTTCAATTTCCTAAGCTAAATGCCCTCACCCGAGAGATCTGGCAATGGTGTGAGAGGCGCAAATTATTTATTTTCGCCTCATACATTAAATCGAAGGATAACAGGGAAGCGGACGCAGCTTCGCGGAACCTTCAAATGGAGACGGAATGGGCATTAGGAAACTGGGCTTTCGATCGGTTAGTCAGAAAATGGGGTGAGCCTACTATTGACCTCTTTGCCACGCGAATAAATACAAAATGTGCAATCTTTATATCGTGGAAAAGAGATCCAGAGGCTTTTGCTATTAATGCTTTCACGGTTGATTGGACTAGTTTCTATTTTTATGCTTTTCCTCCGTTCTCTGTGATCGCGAAGGTTCTGCAAAAAATAGTTGCTGAAAAAGCGGAGGGAATATTGGTGGTACCAAACTGGCCTTCTCAACCGTGGTATCCAACATTCATGTCACTTTTGATAGATGAGCCAATTATTTTTTCTCCTGACGAAAAACTTCTTTCCTTTGGTAGGACTCAACACCCCTTGGCCAGCACTCTTTCACTGATGGCAGGACGATTATCCGGGAAGCGCTACTCCTAGGACAGGTACCAGAGGAATGTCTGGACATCTGTTTATCTTCAATAACAAAGGCAACATTCAAACAATACAGCTCAGGCCTCAAGCAGTGGTGGGAATTCTGCGAAGCGAACTGCTTAGACCCATTTTCAGTCTCAGTAACTAACGTTCTGAAGTTTTTAACTCAACAGTTCCAGAAAGGAGTTTCTCTTAGTTCACTCAACTCTTACAGATCCGCTATAGCGCAAATAGCGGGTCCTGACTTATCCCACGATTATAGGATGCAAAGGTTTTTCAAAGGAGTGTATATGCTGAGGCCTAACACCCCAAAATATGAGTACACTTGGGACCCTGCAAAAGTTCTGAATTATTTAAGGGATATGGATAATTCGAACATATCCTTTGAAATGCTTTCATTTAAAATGGTGACACTATTGGCATTAGCTTCGAGTCAGCGGCTCCAAACCTTATCTGTGATCGACATCAATGATATACACAAGGAGAATAATGGAATAGACATCCCCATTTCGTCGAGAATAAAAATATCTCAGAGAAATAAGCCTCAACCTACAATACACTTGCCCTATCTTGTGCAGGACCCGATGATATGCGTGGCGAAAACCCTGTTGGAATACTTGGATAGGACGGAACCTATTAGGGGTGTTGTGACTAACCTTTTTACTACTACTAAAAAGCCATACAAAAAGGTAACCTCGCAGACTCTGGGAAGATGGGTAAAAGATGTTATGTCAAAAAGTGGTATAGATACCAGTCGACTTACTGCGCACAGTACGAGACATGCGTCTACATCGGCCGCTGCTCGGAAAGGGTTAAATTTCGACACCATCAGGCGTGCTGCGGGATGGTCGGAAAATTCAAAAATGTTTTCAACGGTATACAATAGACCAATATTAGCGAACGAGCCATCATTCGCAGAAACTATCCTAACTTTATAATCATAATTGTATGTCTTAGTCAGAGTTTGTCTTTAGTTTTTATGGTGATCTCTCTATGTTTCGTGTTATTAGTTCAGGGTGTTATAATAATATCTTCAATAAAATTGTGTTGTCGCGAATGACTGTCTTTAAATAGCTACATGGAACTTATTTACGAGAGGAGGTCTAATATAATCTTAAGATTAAACGAACTTACCTAAGTGAAGTTCAATCTTGATTATATGAAGACCTCCTCGAAGTAAATAAGGTCCCAACCCTCCCTTCCCCTGGGCCATCGCAACAACACATGGCTTTAAATAAGACTGAATGCGATTAGGCGTGGGGAGCTGGTGGGACCGTGAAATCTTTAAAATATGTGTCGTTAGCACGTAAAATGAGGATACTACATGGAACTTATTTACTTCGAGGAGGTCTTCATATAATCAAGATTGAACTTCACTTAGGTAAGTTCGTTTAATCTTAAGATTATATGCAAGTGGTGAAATGCGGACTTGCAAAATTGTTTAATTTTTTAGAAATTTCATAAATTCAAATTTTTCATAGTAAGATCGGAATTAGGGCTATGACTAAGTTTTGAGCAAGTTTTTTTCATTTCACGTTAAAAGGCCAAAAAATGACTGCTCTTGTTTAATCTTATGTTTTTACAATTTTGTGACGTCCTATATAATAAAAAACAGTTTTCTCATCGTAGCTCCTATTTTTTCGGCAAGCAGACTTTTTATCAAGAATGACTTTTTGTCGTATATTTCAATTTTTGGGTTTCTTGTTAACCGCACCCGCGGACATTCCGTTTATAAAATTCCAATTTCTAAAGTTATAGATCTGGATAAATACGCACTTGAATATGTGAGCGTTGTTCATCCATACCCTCTTTGAAATAACAGGGTGTCCCATTCTTGGTTATTACTAAAGATAGATTTTCACGAACCTGAGCTACTTTTTTTGTGAAACGAAAGATGCCATAAACAAAAATGTCATAGGCATTCTAATTTTGAACTACAGGACTATTTTGGAAAAGTTGCATTTGTGGACACCCCTCGTATCTCAGCTATCTGTTAACTTATTGGAAATGTGAAAAAGAGGTCTAATAGAACTTTTTACGTTAAATCCAGTTCCGTAGTCAGGTTTTTTTTCCAGATATTATTGTCAATATTGACCAATGTTGGGTTTCTTAGATAGGACACCCAATATATTTTTGCCGGTCTTTGTTCTTTTAATAAAAAAGATGGAGAGATTAAATCTATTATAGCTATTGGTTACTGTTTGAGACGCTTGGTTCCACAGTGATTGGTTCAAGATGTTATGATCCATTAGGAAAATTATTATTTCCATTTCAACTATGCTTTGGAACCAAGTGTTACAGTTTATATAATATACAGTTGGTTCACTTCATGTCGACATCTTTGAAAATCGTGTCTCTGAAATGATTTGCCAAAATTCCTAAAATCATAAACAAAATCCGGCCGAAAACCGGTCCAGAACAAGTTTTACGAAGGAGACAAGTTGGAAAAAGACGATCGATTACCAAGCGGTGTACGAAACTCCAACGACGCTATTGACGACGAGTGAACCTTCTCGTCTTTAGTTAATATTCTGTGGTATGACGTTGGGTTGGGACCAGAGCGGGACTGGGAATGCGGGGAGCCGGAGCCACTTGACGACGAGTGAACCTCCTTGTCTTTAGTTAATTTCCGGTGCAAGTATGATGCAGAAGCCGCTTCTCACTCCATTCGTCGTTTTATCAATTTTCCACATTCCTCTAATAAAGCAATACTTGAAATAGACTACATGAATGCCCATACTTTATGGGGTTCAAACTGTTCAAACAGTAATAGTCCAGAGTAGATCTGGCGGAGGCGTTGGATGTGATACCGGATCTACTAGGATTTCTTTTGGTTCCTTTTCTGCTATTGACGTTACAATTATTTCACCTAAATTCATTAATTGCGCTCATTGCTCAGTTTTTGGAATGATTTGAACTTATGTCGATCTCTTGATGAAAATTGGTATTTGTGGGTTGCTGATCATACGAAATTCGAATTTGATCTAAGTATGGCTCTAACTTGTGATGGGCGCTACCTACACTTATTTTCAGGATATGAACAGCCATAACTTTTTTGGAAGTCCCTGTATAATATTTTTAAGTGAAAAAAATAGTTTTTTTTATCATTTTTAAGCAGAAAATGTAGTCTTGTTAGAAGTCGCTACGTGCAACCATCCTCGAAATATTTGGATTTGAAATAATGAATACATGTGATTTTGGAATTATGGCTAAGCATAGCGTTTCATTGACAGTGCCAAAAAATTAGGATGGGTTTGCCTGCTAAAAAAAAAGAAAAAAACTTCCCATAAACATGTGAACGGATATGTTCCGATACAGAGCTACAGGGTGTTGAAGTTTTCATTTAATTTTTTTTTACATTTTTCTTCTAAGTAATATTTGAATAAGAGTTGTTGATAACATCACAAACTAGTCAAATTTTATCTTTTTTACTGAAAATATGGAACAATCATACGAAATATGTAATAACGACTTTGTTTGGATCCAAGTTCTAGCAGTTCCGAATTGTTCTCGAAAAAACGCTCGGACACATCGATTGATATTTTTGGCTGTAACCTTTTTCCAGCAAAAGCATTTTATACAGGGTGTGTCATTTAGCCGTGACTGACAACAACTTTGTTATTATAAATACAATACTCAGAATATTATTCAATGTTTGAATTCTTAATGAAATTATTTCATGACAGAAATTCGCTAGAACACACTCAAAAATTGATAAATACCAAGCAGTAATACTGTCTATTTGTCAATGATGGAAAAAAATCAAAAAATAAAATCTGACAAATACTGTCATGCAGTCAGACAATTTCTGTATATCTCTTTAATGGACCGGGAGATAACGACCATTTTTATGTAACGTTCAATGCCCGTCTGCCGAGCTGGGGTAAGGTATATTTCAATATTTGAAGTTGATCAAATTCTATAATTTTTTTTCCCCCGTGTACCAACTCCAAGATCAATAATTGAAACTGTACTAAAAAATTTAGAAAAAGAACGACCGATGCCCATCTGCCGTTTTGATTTTATGATTGTGTTCTAAAAAAAATCCATCGGTAACTCATTCGCAGACAGTTTCAAGTGATAGGTTCTGCAGCCCCTTACTATGCAAATGTTGTGAAAAATGATTAAAAAAAAAACGATTGATGCCCGTCTGCCAAATGAAACGTAGGTTCAAAAGCTCAAAGGAAACCTTAAAAATCCATCGGCAGACATATAGGGCATATACTTAATAATTATTGCGAATTTGTAATCTGTTATATTTTGATAACAAAAAAAAAGATAGATGCCCGTCTGCCAATTCAATACATGATTACGTTTCTGAAATCGTATGCAGAAATACACTTGGCAGATAACCTTGTTCAATAGCGACTTACGGCAGACGAAAAATTTTTGATCGAAACTTGAAGTTAGTTTCAACGACCAATGCTCATCTGCCACTGAAATATTTCCAAGATGTTTACTTTTGTCGGCAGACGATTTTACGTGTTAGCAAAAAAATAGCGTTGGTATAAAAATGTTGATTTTTTGTAATAACAAAAAACAATCAATGCCCGTCCGTCATTCTAATATTATACTAAATATGCTCTTTCAAGAGGTTTACTTTCGTCGGCAGATGATTTCACTTAGCAACAAAACTGTAATATAAATAACATTGGAAAATTCCGTCCGAAATATCACATCTTTGGTATGACAAACAATGCTCGTCTAACAGTATAGTACTGCCACCTCAGGTCCATGTAAATAAAAAAATATAGGGTCGGTGATGAGCGAGAAGTTTTTACTGCAATAGGACCTATAACATAGCTATAAGAGAGGTAGGTATAATAGGTAGATAAAAATACACACACTTGTCACCCTCCCTCATTATATCTTGGCATGACGCTGATAGAGAAGGTATAAGTAATGGGTAACCTGTGATGTTTCAATGTCTCGAAGCTTAGTAGTTAGGGCTATGTCACTTCTGGACCAAATTTGCTATGAAATGGTGAATGCGCGAGATGTGACGTCATCCGTCGTCGGCGTGTTGTGTGGGGGTTGGGGTGGGGTGTGGGGGTCTTCGCGACCTCTGCCTCATTTCTCAAAATGCCCGCTAGGTGGCGCCACGATACGGTGGCGCCACGATAGCGCGACCGTCACCACGTGCGCGTGACGTCATCCGTCGTCGGCGTGTTGTGTGGGTGATGAGGTGGGGTGTGGGGGTGGGGGTCTTTGCGACCACGTGCGCGTGACGTCATCCGTCGTCGGCGTGTTGTGTGGGGGTCTTCGCGACCTCTGAACCATTTTCCAAAATGGCCGCTAGGTGGCGCCACGTGCGCGTGACGTCATCCGTCGTCGGCGTGTTGTGTGGGGGTTGAGGTGGGGTGTGGGGGTCTTTGCGACCACGTGCGCGTGACGTCATCCGTCGGTGGGCGGTGTGACCGTTGGTGGGGGTGGGGGTGGGGGGTTTGGGATGACATTACATTTTATGAACAAAAAAAAAGTTCATGATTCAAGCCTTGAAGAAATTGAATATTGCGGGTAAGTGTTATCATCATTCAGTTCTAAATTTAGCTCGCGGTTCTCTTATCAGTAACAAACGAGTCTCAGCACGCGGTATTCTTATCACCAATAGTGGCGCCACGATAGCGCGACCGTCACCACGTGCGCGTGACGTCATCCGTCGTCGGGGGGTGGGGGGTGGGGGTTTGGGATGACATTACATTTTATGAACAGTTCATGCTTGAAGAAATTGAATATTGTAGGTGAGTGTTATCATCGTTCAGTTCTAAATTTAGCTCGCGGTTTTCTTATCAGTAACGAGTCTCAGCACGCGGTATTCTTATCACCAGTAGACAGCATGTGGTTTTCACGTCACACTCCCCTTATCAACAGTTCTAAATTTAGCTCGAATGCGCGGTGTTCTTATCAATAACTGACGCCTCATGGTCTGCAGGAAACTATAGTTTGATATTTATCCATGTAAAATTATCTCATTTCAATTTTATTCATTTTTTCAGAACCAATCCATCAGTACGAAAATTCAATGCAAATAATTGTGGACAATTGTCAATCGAATTTCTATATAATAATATGACATGATCGAGAACCATCAGTAGCGTTGAGAGTGTCATCATGACTAGAACTATAACAATAACGGGAAATACTTCTGTGTTGAAAGCAGAATTCAATCCACCCATATTTTTGGATGAAAATAAAGAATATTTTTTGGGGTTGGCTGATTTTGAATCGTTTATGAGTATACCTAACATACAACCGGGTAGCAATAAAATATATGTAGCGGATAAAGTTATCACAATTCCAGAAGGAACTTACGATTTAAAAGATATTGAAACATATATTAATTCTGTAATTGATGACATTTTTGGAGAAAAAGTTGGGTTTAAGATGAAAGCAAACCCCAATACATTAAAATGTCAGCTTTATTGCACAAAGGAAATAGATTTCACACCAAGTGACTCCATAGCGAAAATATTGGGTTTTAAGAAACGAAAAATTGCATCAAATGAATTTTCTGAATCGGATGAAGTTGTTAATATATTTAAAGTTAATGCAATTTGTGTTGATTGCGACATTTGCATTGGATCATATAGTAATGGTCTACCCGTTCATATAATTCATCAGTTTTTTCCTTCTGTTCCTCCAGGGTATAAAATAGTGGAATCACCATTACCAATACTTTATTCCCCATCAGCGTCAAGACAATCAACAACATCACTGTTAAAATAGTAGATCAAGACGGTGATTTGATTAATTTCCGAAACGAGACCATAACAGTTCGATTACATCTTAAACATTAGAAAATATTATGGTTATTAAATACAACTATCGCTATTTCAAACAATCGCCATATAAAAGGGAGAAGCTGTCTATAGAAACCAGTCCAAGACGAAACTCCAACCAGTTAACATCACAAGAAACCAGCCCAAGACGAGACTCCAGCAAGTTAACATCACAAAATCACCAATTTCTTATATCTCTGGGGTTAAAAGTATTGAAATAATGGATATATTAAACGTTGATGAAAAATTATATGTAGATAATTCAATAATAAGCTCTGAGCTTCATTCATATCAACCGTTTGTCTCTTCAAAATTTGAATACAATGATGAAATTCGCATACCTGTTCAAGAACTTGATATATACACACTACCTTCAGGGAGTCATCTTTACATTGAAGGTACCTTGACCAACAATAAGGGTGCCTATTCTAAAAAATTACAATTTGTCAACAATGGTATAGCTTATTTGTTTCGAGAAATTCGCTATGAACTTAATGGAGTTACTATAGATTCCGTAAGAAATGTTGGTTTAGCTTCAACCTTGAAGGGTTATCTTTCATATAATACAAATGAAAGTCTAAAGCTGCAAAATGCTGGATGGTTTCCAAATAGAGATGAAAAGGAAAACATTTTAGTTGATGATAAAGGAAAATTTAATGTATCTATACCTTTGAAAATGTTGATGGGATTTTTTGAAGACTATAAAAAAATAATCTTGAATATGAAACAAGAACTGGTTTTGATCCGAGCCAGCGATGATGTTGATGCAGTTTTATATGTTGAAGATATGCAAAATCCGTCACCCGAAGCGGAAAATCCAAAAGTTACATTTGACAAGATCTATTGGAAAGTACCTCATATTCAAGTTGATATACCACAACAACTAGCTTTAACACAAATTCTTGAAACAAATAAAGATCTGTTACTTGGATTTCGTAGTTGGGAAATTGTTGAATATTCCTCACTACCTGAAGCGACCCGTCATACTTGGCCTGTTAAAACAAGTAGTAAACTTGAAGCACCTCGTCATATAATAATTGGTTTTCAAGAAAATAGAAAAGGACACATCATGAAAGATGCTAGTCAATTCGATAATATAAATCTCTCAAATATTAGAGTATTTTTGAATTCTGAAAGATATCCATATCATGATTTGTATTTGAATTTCAATGATAACAAGTTTTCAGCTCTCTATGAAATGTTTGCAAACTTTAAAAATTCCTACTATGATATACCAAACGAACCAATTTTCAACCCTCAAAACTTTAAAAATAAGTGTCCAATCGCACATATTGATTGTTCCCACCAGAAAGAAACACTTCAAACAGGTACTGTTGTTTTGAGAGTTGAATTCGAGACAAATAATAATACAAAAAAGGATACATCAGTATATTGTCTGATTTTACATGATAAATTATTTAGCTACAATCCTTTAACAAAAATAGTCAAGCAATTGTAATACGCATGTTCTCAAATAATTATATAAACCATTTTATTTCTCTAAATGATGTTCAGTATGTCTCGAGAATTGAAGCTCTGCTTATCCTACCATTTAAAGAGATCGAAAGAATTGAAAAACAAATTCAAGATTATAGTGGTGAATAGCAGATGATGGTGAAATTCTCACAATTGAAAATATGAAACTACTCGTTTTGGATGTACAAGGATTTATAATTGAAAACAAAAAATTTATTCCTAAAGAACTGGCTGCCTATGATGGAGAAAAAATATGTCATTATATATTTAGATGCCCCTTTTCTATGGAACACTTGCCTCCAGAACTGCGTAAACAAGCAAACTGGTTGATGAAAAATCATCATTGTATTTCATGGAATGAAGGATTTACGCAATCACATAAGTTTTCCGACATTGTGAAAAACATAACAAGAAACGTGGATCATGTGTACGTGAAAGGAAAAGAAAAGGCGCAATACATTGGGAAATATTCATCGAAGCCCGTTATCGAACTTGATGACAAACCACCTTTATCGTTGGAAAAACCACATTGTCTATACCATTTATCATCACCCGCAATGTGTGCACTTACTAATGTTTTTAATTTGTATAAAACATGTTTAATGATTGAATAAATCACATTTTTGATTACATTTTTTTTATTTTATTTCAAACACCTTTTTATAAATATTTACAGGTAGGTATTCACAAATTTTCAACCCTCAAAAATAAGTGTCGAATCACACACAGTGATTGTTCTCATCACAAAGAAACACTTCAAGCAGGATATACTGTTTTGTTTTGAGAGTTGAATTCGAAACAAATAATAATACAAGAAGGATTCATCAGTATATTGTCTGATTTTTACATGATAAATTATTAAGCTATAATCCTTTGACAAAAATAGTCAAGCAGTTGTAATTCGCATGTTCTCAAATAATTATATAAACCATCTATTTCTCTAAATGATGTTCAGTATGTCTCCAGAATTGAAGCTTCGCTTATCTAACCATTTAGTATGAGAATTTTATGGTGACTTACAAATAAAAGGTTCTGTATTGATTGAAAATAAAACAGTTCAATAATGAATACTATCAAAGAAGATGTGGTGAGTGAGCTACACAAACCAGCCAGAAGATTTTTTAAAAGAAGAGCAGTAATTGTAAAGGGGATCAATGATCTTTTTCAAGCAGATTTAGTTGAAATGCAACCATATTCAAAAATAAACAAAGGATATAGATATATTCTGGTTATAATTAATGTGTTTTCAAAATTTGTTTGGGCAATTCCTGTCAAAACAAAGACTGCTAAAGATGTAACCACAGCCATGAAATTAATTTTAAACAGTGTAAAAACACCCCCTAAAAATCTGCAGACTGATCAGGGAAAGGAATTCTATAATACAGAGTTCCAAGATTTGATGAAAAAATTCAACATCAATCACTACTCAACATTTTCCAATATGAAAGCTAGCATCGTAGAGAGGGTGAACAGAACATTGAAAAACAGAATGTGGAAAAAATTCAGTTTGCAGGGAAACTATAAATGGTTAAAAATATTACCTGAGATAGTATCAGAATACAATAATACCAAACATTCTGTTATTGGAATGAAACCTATACAAGTATCTAAGGAACATGAGAAGCACCTACTATCAAAAGTTTATGGTCGCATAAAAACAGTGAATCCTTCCAAATATGAAAAGGGAGACTATGTGCGAATAAGTAAGTTTCGTGAGATGTTTTCAAAAGGGTATACACCTAACTGGTCAAATGAAATCTTTGTGATTAAAAAAATAAAAATCACAAATCCAACAACCTACATATTGGAGGATCATAGAGGTGAAGAGATACAGGGTGCATTTTATAAGGAGGAGTTGCAAAAAGTTAAACATCCTGACGTGTATTTGGTAGAAAAGATTCTAAGACGGAAGGGAAATAAAGTTTATGTTAAATGGTTGGGCATGAATAATTCACATAATTCATGGGTTATGAAAAATAATGTATTGTAATATCTTGTAATTCAATAAAAAACACTTGCTAGTAGATAATTCTTTTATTTCTATACAAATATACTCCTAGAATGGGTAGCATGATACAAAAAATGAATGCAAAGATTGATATAATAGCGAATTCTATATGATTTTTACATTCAAACGAATCAATAAGTACATTCCAGTTTGTTTGTTTAAAATTTTCATCTACAAAATAAAGTCTTAACTTAAAAGCTAAATATGACAAATTTTTAATTGACTCATCAATTTTTAGCCAATCAATCCATTATTAACAATTAATTTTTCTCAGTTTGATGGTCAAGAGTCATTATGATTGGTTGATATGCAAATAAACGTTTCTTGTATATTTGAATCCACTTGTATATACAAGGTATTGTTAAAAAGGCGCTCAGAAACAATACTTTTGCTGGAAGTCCTGTTGTCATTGCTAATTTTTATACTAAGGGATATATCGTGGCAATATTTATGTGTTCTAGTGTTCTTGTTTTCTTGTTGTCTTGTTTTCTTGTGTTCTAGTGTTCTTGTTTTCTTGTTTTCTTGTTGTCTTGTTTTCTTGTTTTCATGTTTTCTTGTGTTCTTGTTTTCTTGTGTTCTAGTGTTCTTGTTTTCTTGTTTTCTTGTGTTCTAGTGTTCTTGTTTTCATGTTTTCTTGTGTTCTTGTTTCCTTGTTTTCTTGTGTTCTAGTGTTCTTGTTTTCATGTTTTCTTGTGTTCTTGTTTCCTTGTTTTCTTGTGTTCTTGTGTTCTTGTTTTCTTGTTTTCTTGTGTTCTAGTGTTCTTGTTTTCTTGTTTTCTTGTTGTCTTGTTTTCTTGTTTTCATGTTTTCTTGTGTTCTTGTTTTCTTGTGTTCTAGTGTTCTTGTTTTCTTGTTTTCTTGTGTTCTAGTGTTCTTGTTTTCATGTTTTCTTGTGTTCTTGTTTCCTTGTTTTCATGTTTTCTTGTGTTCTTGTTTTCTTGTTTTCTTGTGTTCTTGTGTTCTTGTTTTCATGTTTTCATGTTTTCTTGTCTTGTGTTCTTGTGTTCTTGTTTTCTTGTGTTCTTGTTTTCTTGTTTTCATGTTTTCTTGTGTTCTTGTTTTCTTGTTTTCTTGTTTTCTTGTTGTGTCCAATCACACACACACAGTGATTGTTCTCATCACAAAGAAACACTTCAAGCAGGATATACTGCTTTGTTTTGAGAGTTGAATTCGAAACAAATAATAATACAAGAAGGATTCATCAGTATATTGTCTGATTTTTACATGATAAATTATTAAGCTATAATCCTTTGACAAAAATAGTCAAGCAGTTGTAATACACATGTTCTCAGAAAAGAAAATGACTAGATTGAAGGTTATTTGTGATTGACAGCTCCTTGATTTTGGAATCTTCTGCCAAATTGAAGCCCTGCATGTCTATTGCAATGATTGTTTCATACGAATACCAGGATTCATGGACTTTGTAATGAGTTCTCAAATAATTAACGAGTTTGATAGGTGGTCTCAAGTTTCCATAACCATCAAAATAAAACGCTTAATTTTCATTTATTATGTATGCAGTACAATGAGTTCCATGATTTTGTTAACTTTCTAGATTCAAAATACCACATTCCTTCACTTTAAATTTTTTTGAGAAGGTTGTCACACATAAATACACCTCTTTAATGTGAGATATTCAATATTTTCACATATTTTAGTATATCGTTATTTGAAAGGGATCTCTGCGAAAATATTATTTGATTTTTTTTATGGTTTTTTTCTTGATAGTGCCTCCTTTGTAGGGTTTAATGTATAATCCACCACCCTGCTTGGAAAGTTTTTCCATTTCTTTATTGTGTCGATGTAATTCTTCGAGTTGCTCCTTTGATACTTTAATATCATTAACGGCCTTAGCTATTCCAGCTGCACCACCGCCTAAAGCTCCTAGTGCACCCAAAATTGGAAGTAATAATGGAAGAAATCCACCAATTTTTTTGGGGGGTTTGATAACTCGTGTTTTCTTTTTTCTTTCAGTTCTCTTGATCCCCATTCCAAGTTTCCGTTTACCTTTCATAATTCCACTTATTGTTAGAGCAGCAATTCTTTCTCCTACCGAGGAATCTTTTGCTCCAACTCTCTGCCAAGCTTTATCTGCTAGAGCTTTATCCGCTCGATGTCGTTGAGGTAAATCAGTTGTTTGTGAGTATGCGATATCGTGTTCTCGACACGCAGCATCCAATGGATTGATACCAGTTTCTCCCCTATTCAATCTTTCTTCTAAATTTGTACCAGGACCACAAAATTGATAGCCAGGAATATGAAGCTCAACAGGTAGTCTATTAATCAGAGTGTTTATTAAACCTCGACCTTCCCTCTTGGAGTGTTTGGAGGAAGTGTACTTTCGTGAAGCGTGTACAATCATTTTATACCTATAGAGGTTTGTGTGTATCATTTAAATACTATTTTCAGTTTAAAAATTTGCAACACGATTGTCTATCGATTTCATGCTATCTGATCAATATGTCCATCTGATAAATGTATAAATACTTTTGCAAAAAACAATTCTGTTTATTGATATCTAGAATGCGGATAGAAAAACAATCGTTTTCCTTACCCATCACAAACCATGATGTGAAGGATTTTACGAAACCAATTCAAAAACATGGCGATTTATTTGGTGGGGAATCGAAAAGATGTCTCATTGTTGGACCATCTGGTTCAGGTAAAACCAACGTGATGTTGGCTTTACTTGAGCATCCAAATGGAATAAGATTTGCAAACGTGTACCTTTATTCCAAATCATTACAACAGCCAAAGTATGAATATTTAAGACAACTATTGGCACCCATGGAAGAGATTGGATATTTCGAGTATGAGAGCGATGAAAATATCATTCCTCCTCATGAAATAGCACCAGAATCGGTCATCATATTTGATGATATACCATGTGGAACACAAACTATAATAAGGGACTATTTCACACATTCGAGACATAAAAATACAGACTGCTTTTTTATTTTTCAAGGTTATTCATCAATTCAGAAAAGACTTATACGTGAGAACGCTAATTTGCTAATTTTATTCAAGCAGGATTCTATGAATTTGAATCATATATATAATGATCATTGTATGCTGGATATGTCATTTGAGCAATTGAAGCAACTCTGCGCACACTGTTGGAAAGAACCTTATAATTTTCTGGTTATTGATAAAGATTGTGAACTGAATTGCGGAAGATATAGGAAAAATTTTGATTCATTCATATATCTATAAAATGGATAAGCGGTTGGCTGAGGAATTGATGAAGTCAAGAAAAGCTGTCAAGGATAAATATAATAGTCTAAAATTAGCTATGACCACTACACAATCACAGCTAGAGCAAGCTTACAAACCAATAACTCAACCGCTACAACAACTCATTTCCAAAATAAATGAACCTTTCAACATAAAGGAAGAATTCAAAGAAGAAGAAGAAGAACCTGAAACTTCTATGTTTCACACAACACCATTAAAACCTAAACCAAGTTTTTCAAGATTATTTTATGAGACATCAACACCTACAAGACCTACAAGAACTGGTAGAACTCCTATTCTACCGATGGAAATACCATCATTTTTTGATACAAGCCTTGCATCTGTTAGCCAGTTACCATCTATACAAGAACCTAGTCAGTTACCTAATACTATACAAGAACGTAGTCAGTTACCAACTATACTAGAAACTAGTGTTATAGCTCAAACCAACCCCTTCGAAAGCTCGGAAAATCAAAATCTTTCAGATATATTGGAACAGTCAAGGCAATCGGTTCAAAATTTAATCGACACGCAACCATATGAAATATGGTTAAAAAGTTTTGATCCACTACCAAGAGATTATATTGATGCTAGTGTGAAGGATACTGAACATAATTTTGATCATCATTATGGAATAGTACATGACATAGATACTGATAAATTCTATTTGGGGACCACACTTAAATTTGTAGAAATTATTGGAAAAAATGTGAAAGTAGATGGAAAAATTTATGATGGTACAAAAGGATTGTATGAATTACTATTTAAAAAATATCCTAAAGACTATGAAGATGAGGATTTGGATAATTATATGGATATTTTAGCTAAAACCAATGCATATCGAAGAAATAATGATCCAAATGAACGTGTGCAGGGAAATGGATCATCAAAATATATAACTATAATAGGACCATACCTACAAAAACATGGCATAACAAAAACACGACACATCAAACCATTATATTCTCGTTTTTTAAAGAAACTAAAACCTCCAATAACCAGAATGCGAACGGGAAAGGGGTTGTGGAATATCAATAAAAACGATATAGATTATGTTTATTGGGATAATATCAACGAACTTGTTGATAGATTGAGACTAATAACAGCTTCCATGAGAGCTGGTCATACTGGTCATAATAATGAAATACTATCAATAATCGAAGAGTTACGTGAAGCTAAAGTAATTGCATAAATACATCCTCAAATACGTAAAACGAATCAATCCGAAAATGTCACTCAACAAGTTCGGTTCTCATTTATTCAAGAGAGATGAAACAGAAAACAATATCAAGTTATTTAATTTTTCTGAGGTTAATTTATCTTATGTAATGGTTTTACCATTTATTGGTCGCTATACACCAACAGAAAAAAATTTCGTGTTGATGCAAGATGGAAGAACTTCATACCGTTTCCCATTTGAAAAAGGAATCATTTTATTCGGTGAATATCCTAAAAAAGACGTTTCCATGTTGGTTAATGGAAAAGCAGGAAAGCTGGAAAATAGATCTATTAAGAAAGGTGATTTGATAGCGTTTAGACGTGAAACGGATAGTAAAATAACAGAATTTTATGGTGAATTACAAATAAAATGCCCCGTAGTGATTGAAAATAAAACAGTTCAATAATGAGTACTATCAATGAAGATGTGGTGGATGAGCTACCTACACAAACCAACAAACAGATTTAGATGAAATGTAGCCATATTCAACAATAAAAAAGGATATTATACCTAGATATATTTTAGTTATGAAAAAACACATTTTCTATACCATTTATCATCACCTGCAATGTGTGCACTTACTAATGTTTATAATTTGTATAAAACATGTTTATTGATTGAATAAATCACATTTTTGATTACATTTTTTATTTTATTTCAAACGCCTTTTTATAAATATTTACAGGTACGTATTCACAAATTTTCAACCCTCAAAAATAAGTGTCCAATCACAGTGATTGTTCTCATCACAAAGAAACACTTCAAGCAGGATATACTGTTTTGTTTTGAGAGTTGAATTCGAAACAAATAATAATACAAGAAGGGGAAAAATTGTGGATAATGAGTTTGAAATCAAAAATGTTCACCTCAAAAGCTCTACCGATTCGTCTACTACTTAAATTCCTGCCACCGTTTGAAAAACTAACAGCTGTGTATAAAAGACCATCGGGGGCAGATAGCTGTAGTTATAAATGATTATTTATATATACTTAGCGAGGATAGATTTAGATTAATTGACCGAATCAATATAACAAAAAGATTTGAACCATTTGTGGATGGTAGAAAGTTACTTGGAGCAGTCAATACCTATTCTGGAAAAACCATCTTCTTTTATGATGATAATGCCTTTGTAAATTTGGATGTGTGTACTCTACAGCCAGAGTCCTTTGGCTACACATCAATACATTTTAATGGTATACCACCCCTATTCACCACAGTTTTTCGATATGTGAATGGATTGTTATACTTCATTCAAGATGGTCGCTTTTTTGAAAATTCCCTACAAAATTCCGGTAAATTGGAGTTCAATACATTTGGTATAGAGTGTCCCATGATATCTTTATATGAACAACTTAGACTGTTACTTAGGCAAATTGTAAGTAAAATTCCTATGAATTCATAGTTTTAATTTATTAATAAAGTACAGCAACTATAGCGCCAAGTTCAAGGTTGTGGTTGACTGATAAAGAGACACGCGTCCGATGTGCTATTGTGAATAAAATTCTTGTGAAATAAAACATTGTTTGTTTTAATTAAATAACTTGATATTGTTTTCTGTTTCATCTCTCTTGAATAAATGAGAACCGAACTTGTTGAGTGACATTTTCGGATTGATTCGTTTTACGTATTTGAGGGTTGTAATTTCAACTAGGTGAATCAATTTATAGTCGAGAAAAAACCAGAGGCTGACACATGTTACTGATAAGAACACTGCATTTGAGCTAAAATTGTTGTCTACTGGTGATAAGAATACCGCGTGCTGAGACTCGTTACTGATAAGAAAACCGCGAGCTAAATTTAGAACTGAACGATGATAACACTCACCTACAATATTCAATTTCTTCAAGCATGAACTGTTCATAAAATGTAATGTCATCCCAAACCCCCACCCCCCACCCCCCGACGACGGATGACGTCACGCGCACGTGGTGACGGTCGCGCTATCGTGGCGCCACTATTGGTGATAAGAATACCGCGTGCTGAGACTCGTTTGTTACTGATAAGAGAACCGCGAGCTAAATTTAGAACTGAATGATGATAACACTTACCCGCAATATTCAATTTCTTCAAGGCTTGAATCATGAACTTTTTTTTTGTTCATAAAATGTAATGTCATCCCAAACCCCCCACCCCCACCCCCACCAACGGTCACACCGCCCACCGACGGATGACGTCACGCGCACGTGGTCGCAAAGACCCCCACACCCCACCTCAACCCCCACACAACACGCCGACGACGGATGACGTCACGCGCACGTGGCGCCACCTAGCGGCCATTTTGGAAAATGGTTCAGAGGTCGCGAAGACCCCCACACAACACGCCGACGACGGATGACGTCACGCGCACGTGGTCGCAAAGACCCCCACCCCCACACCCCACCTCATCACCCACACAACACGCCGACGACGGATGACGTCACGCGCACGTGGTGACGGTCGCGCTATCGTGGCGCCACCGTATCGTGGCGCCACCTAGCGGGCATTTTGGGAAATGAGGCAGAGGTCGCGAAGACCCCCACACCCCACCCCAACCCCCACACAACACGCCGACGACGGATGACGTCACATCTCGCGCATTCACCATTTCATAGCAAATTTGGTCCAGAAGTGACATAGCCCTAACTACTAAGCTTCATTCACCCTCACGTCTATCGAATAGAAAATAGATTTTTTGAATCTCATCCAAACATGGTTTTTTAGATATTAACGTGTCGAAAGTTTCCTTGAACTGAATCCATTGTGTAGTAAATGTTGTTAAATGTTTTTGTTTGAAATTTTGTATTTCCAAATTTGGGAATCCAGCCTCACCTCAGAACTCATTGATATAATTGACATTAAGTACATCGCTGGAAAGTTGATTTCATATTAGCTAGTCATTGATGAGTCAGTCAGTCAGTCAGGTTTTATAGATGATAGAGATGACAGGTTACCATGACAAAATGCGCACTCATTTCGGAATGTAGATAAAGATGTTTCAGTGAACGCTTTGACGGCTCTATAGGTACTACACTGAAAACACATCATTTCTAATTCAATTTCGAGCGGTTCTTGCTGTTGAGAGTGTTGAGTCGCCATTATTAGCCTTGTTCTAGCAACGATTCCAAACGGTACACAATCGTCCGGAGCTTGCGCATACCAAAGTTCGCGTTCTAGCAAATTGAAACTGGGATTTTGACTGCCAGTCAGATGTCCTAGCGATAAACAATTTTAGTTTTCAAACTAGTTGGAAAATGTCAAAACAGTCCACAGGAATTCGAGCGGATTTATAGTTAGTGACATACGCAGAATTTTCAAGCGTTCTTAGTTCTGCTTTTGATCGATTTGTTTTGAATTTTTCGAGGAATTTTTGGCTATAATCTGTGAGTTTATTTAAAAAATTAATTACCAATTAATTATTTTTTTCAATCAAGTTCTGTCAATAATGAAATTATTCATTGTTTCATGTTTGAAACACAGGTAGGATAGTTTTTCAATGCTAAGAAAATACCTAGTTCAATGATTATGTTTCTTGGTTTGAGGGGCCAAAAATGACATCAGAGTCTTCAACTTCAAGTTCAGATGAGTCAAATTGGATCTTTGCTTCTGATTTATCAGATGAACTTCTAGAGCTGTTCTAGCGAATAAAAATCTCAAACCGTTTGCTACCCGATCCCAGGGTAAACATGCGCAGTAAGACAATCGACAAAATTGGTTTCAAACCGTCAACAATTTCATGCTAGAACAAACCTAAGCTGCATTCTTTTTAAATCGATTTTTCTGATCATGATTCATTGTCACATGATTCGTTCTTTTGAGCATGTTACGTTGTCACGTGATTATTTGTTCCAAACGCGTTTTGATTCGGGAATCAGTTGCGAAAGAAAGCGGCTCTATTTGCCGACCAAATGACCGAATAAAATTTCAGTAGCCGTTAGTAACCAGAGTGTCAATGAATAGGCGGATTTTGGCGTTAACCAGGTTACGATTTGTCGTTACGGTTTGGTAATTGATTGGTTATATATATGGAGGACTGTAACTAGGAGACAAATCGCAATGCATTAAAAGTGGTCCAGTTTTCAAATTGTAATTCGGGTTTTAAATGTTACCGCTAGATGTCCAAGTGTCGCAAGTGAGGTCATGCATTTTGAAGATTCTTTATTTTTTTACGCGCGCAGACAGTTAAAATGCATGAACGATCGTTTCAAATGATGCTCATAAGAAACCGTTAGATATATTATTATTGTACTGCAGACTCAATAATGGCAAAATATAATCGGAGTAAATACCTTAGTGAGACAAAACTTCTGATAAATACATTGTGTTAAAAAAAGACAAAATCAGTTTACAAGTAGTAAGAATGAGCCTGTAAAAGATAATCATCATTATTGTTACACGTTCTTTACATGAAATAGTAGGAATTTCTTGAAATCATACAAATCAAGTACCTAGGTATCATAGTTTTTTACTTCATTTGGGAGTTTATTAAATTCAGCGAAACATTCATAAAATAGACTGTATTTTGTCTTGATTGAACGACATGTCTGTAAATAGTCTTCTTGATTTGAACTATTTGTGAAATTTTGTAAAGCAACAAATACTGTTTAATATGCGTTGCGAATATTGATTTATACAAATCTAACTTACAGTGTCAAGTCTTACCATTCCGTTACAAAAAATATATATTGTTTTTATTATTTTCCAGCCAAAATGAATGTGTTGAGATTGAGTATAATATGGAGTTATTTGGAGGGGTACTTGAAGGGAATCAAACAATCAATTTTCAAACAATTTTATGCTAAAATCTTCGTAAATTCATGAAATTTATGATCAGACAATAAAATTATACTGACAAATAGGTCGCCGTTGACAACAATAAACCAAAGAAGACCTCACTGTCGATAACAGCTCCCTCAAATGAACTAATTGAAAAAAGGGACGTTTTTTTAAGGAGTTTCGTATGTTGATTCGTCCTCCATAGTTATACTTCGATAGCAGCTCCAGATCAAACGCCAAAACGTTCTGGTTATCAAAAGTAACATTTATGGTATAATGTAACTACTTAATTGATACCTCCCAAGAGATTTTTGTCCCTACTGCGAAGGAAAGTTAGGTTAGGAAAGTCGTAACCTGGTTAACGCCAAAATCCGCCTTTTGTCTCTGGTAACCAAATGCGAGATCAAATTTTGCCGCGCGGAAACTGCCGAAATACATTGTGTTTATAGCGTGCCTTTGTTTTCTAGCTCCTGATATCAAAATCCAATCAAATCAAAATAAGCTTTATTGTCCAAGTACAAAAATACTTATTGACAAAGCGAAATTGGCCTAATCATAACAAATAAAAACAAATGAACAAACATTAAAAAAAAAGGATTGTTTTTACATATAATCACGATCACCGAACACAATGACTCAGATCAGAAAAAGGGGATATACAGATAAGCAAAGCATGCACTCATGCGAGACTGGTTGAGAAATATTAATCAACGCTGTAAAAAGCATGATTAAGAAGTAAAGACTTGACTTTTTTCTAAATACCCCTGCTACACGGATTTTTCTCGATTCAATGGGCAGTTGATTGAAGATCTTCTTGCTGTCATAAAATATCGAGGAATTCAGAAAAAACGATGACGGGATAGGGATCGTCTGTCAACAAAAGCAAACCTCTCAAAATAGCATATTTAGTATAATATTAGACTGGCAGACGAGACAAAAAATGTACATTATGAAAACAACCTCATTTTTTTGCTAATTTCTGAAATCGTCTGTCAATTATTGATGCATACGACTTTTTGCGATGTTAGACACATGTCATTCAATTTTAGTGCGGGCATATTTCCATTGATTATCAAGTATATGTCCTATATGTCTGCCAATAAATTGTTAAGGTTTCCTATGAGCTTTTAACCCTCTAGTGCACTGCAAGACAGGGGAAAAGTCATCTCCTTCTCGATAATTTTTTTTTTGGCGTACAACCGCATGGGATGTTTATAAAAAGATAGACTAGGTCTCTTGGCATTGGAAATCGGAAACTACAACATTTTTCATCAGGGCCAAAATTATTTATTGCGAAATATGTCATAAATGTGTCAAAAGTGTGTTTCACTACTTTTCCACACATACTTCGTCATTTCTCCGGTATAAATCTAAATATCAAAAACTTTTTTTTTTAATTGATAAAGTTTTTTTGTTTTAACGAATTTTGCTATACTGTAAAGGACCAAGAATTAGGCATTATATATAGGATATATTACTTTGGACGTTTTATTATTTTATTATAGTTTTGCATAGCAATCATCATTGCGTATTGACGAGACCTATTTTGAGGTTCATCGATCTTTACAAAATATGGAATTAAGCGGAGTAAGCATATTGTATCGACATAATAATCATAACGTACTGATTTCGAGCATTCATTGGATAGATGTATCAAACGATACTTGTTTTAAGGTTATCAACCAAGGTTCCAGTGTGAAGATTCATTATAATTAAGGGAAAGAAAGATGTCCAATATATCTTCACAAAAGATAGATATTTTTGTGAAGATATATTGGACCTCTTTCTTTCCCTTAATGATACTTGTTTTACTGGATATGACAACGAACCTTTTTACATGGCGATCCTGCCAGTGCAAATTTTTAAGTAAAAGTAAAAAGTAAGCTAATAAAAGTGTGTTACGTGTCCAGAGGATAAAATAATTTGTGCAAAATGTGCAATTCAAAATCCACACCGGCAAAACAGGACGTGACTGAAAATGGAGTTGTGAACTCGAACTTTAGAGTTCAGGAGCAGGAGTATAATATTACCAAAGACGTTAAGATACTAATGTATTTCATGGTAGTCCTTTTGGCGGCGATACTGGCTCTAAAACTGTTTCAAATGTACAGAAGAAACCTAAAGAAGCATGTTGATCGAAATCTTGCGGCGTCTAACCCCAATATACTGGTTCCGTTAAGACACAAAGCTTCAACTTCAAATCCTACGTTATAATTGCCTACCATAAACCATAATAGACTGTCTTGTGCCTATCATCACACAAACAATCATCGGAGTGATCGGAAGTGCGCGCTTATAAACTTAGTGCGGTTTTGCTGTGCGAAAATTTTGAACGTGCGTTGGCATAATGGACATCTAGGATGGTATGTTTATCAGTTGTTACAGTTTTTACATTTTAGTTGCATTAGTTTATGACTGCCTACCGTTATTGTAAAACATTGATAATTATTTTACGCTATGTTGAAGAGCCTCTTTGTCTTCAAATTGGGAAAAGCACTATGCCATTTAACTTCAACTAAAAAATAACATTTCAAATCAGTCAAAACGGGCAATTAAAAAAGCTGTACCAAAAAACGAAACTGTGAGAAACGAAATAAGGGACAATTTAGTAGAGTTATTTAACCAAACAGCAAGCGATATCAAGGGTATTTGGGATCAGTTGGACACTACTAAGAAACAAGAAACTAAGATTATTTATTTATCCGTTAGAGATAAAGTAGTTAGGGCATTTCAGGTATTTCGAGTTAATTATAAGGTGCCGATAAATCTTATAGGAAAAAGTGATATCCGCGTTATAGACGAGCTCTTTATATCATCAGACAGCGAAGAGGAGATTGATAAAACCGAAATCATGCCTTTAAGCAATTTAGAATTTTTCAACTTGGCGAGTAAAATAGTTCCCCACGAGTTTCATGGCTCTCATGAAAAATTGCAAACATTTTTAGTTGTGCGTACGTTACTCAATGCTAAAATCGACGACCACACTGATAATGCGATAAAATACCTAGTTTCAATGATTAAAACACGTCTTATAGGGAAAGCGAGAGACTTAATAACTACTGAAGCATCTCTTGTAGATATTATTAACTCTTTACGCTCTAAAATTAAGGGAGATTCTTCGGAATTACTAACAACAAAGTTACGCAATTTTAAACAAAATACTAGAGAAGCGACAAATTACGTCTCAGACATCGAAACGCTAGCGGAAAAACTGAAAAAGGCCTATATTTCGGAGGGAGTACCTGCGGAAGTCGCGGCACGTTACACCGTCGATCAAACCGTAAGATCGGTTGCTCTAAACGCAAATTCAGAAAGAGTTAAAGTAGTCTTAGAAACAGGTTCTTTCAGTACGGTTCAGGAGGTGGTAAACAAACTTATAAACGTTAGTAATAATGCTTCCGCTACCAGTTCAAACGTTTTTTTTACTGGGGCGAGACAACATAATCACTATCGCGGTAATGGGCGTGTTCACTCAAATTATCAAACCCTAGGACAACGGCAAAATAACTAAAGGCCGCATAGCCATGGATTTTCCAACCATCCCAAGAATGTTAGATTTAACGGGGGCCAGTACGGTTCAGGAGGTGGTAAACAAGCTTAAAACCGTTAGTAATAATGCTTCCGCTACCAGTTCGAACGTTTTTTTTACTGGGGCTAGACAACATAATCACTGTTGCGACAATGGGCGTGTTCACTCAAATTACCATACCCTAGGACAACGGCAAAATAACTATAGGCCGCATAGCCATGAATTTTCCAAGCATCCCAACAATGTTAGATTTAACGGGGGCAGAGGTGGTCGTGGAGGTAGAACCCTCAACCACTGGGATTAGGGGACGAGATATAAATGTTTTCAATTTGAATCTGTCTTTTGCCAATTTTGTGGTACTTCTAACAAAAATGACTGGCAAGCAAAATACTTTTTTAATTGATACAGGTGCCGACATAACTATTTTTGAAAATCAAAATATACATGAAGAACAACTTATTAATTCAGATAATCCGAGTAAAATAAAAGGCGTTACGGATGGCGTGATCAACGCTTTAGGTGTAGCAGAAACAGATATTTTTGTTAAAGGTTACATAATTAAGCATTCATATCATATCGTAGAACCTTCATTTCCGATTCCACTCGACGCCATTCTAGGTAGGGATTTTCTTTCAAAATTTAAATGCAATTTGAACTATTTTGACTGGACCATGATGATACGATTAAACCAAATAAATATAATAATTCCCATTCAAAATAGTTTCAATGACGACTCTATTGTCATTCCCGCTAGGTGCGAAGTAATAAGAGAGATAAAAAGTCTAACATTTTTGGCGGAAGATTCTCTGGTTGAAAATGACGAGTTAAGCCCTGGCGTTTTTGTCTCTAGAACATTAGTTTCTGCAAAATCTCCTGTTGTAAGGATCATTAATTCAACCAACAACAATGTTCTTTTAAGGAACGTTCAATTAAAAACAACTAGCCTAGAAGAATTTAAGGCGACATATCACTTTATGGCAAGTGAAAATAACAAATTTTCTATAAAAAGGTCTTCATATTTGCATTGAAAACATACTTTTCGATAGAATAAGGTGAGGATTATTTCAGATTTTCAATCGGTATTTTTAAAAAAGCCAATTAATTCATTGTTATTTTATGCATCTGGGCAAATGGAATGTTGCTCTGCGTAGGAATTTGGGTTGGTTTGGGTTGGCAAAAATTGGCAAAAAAATTACTTTTCATATCCTCACTTTATTCTATAGAAAAATATGATTTCATAGCAAATATGAAGAAATCTTACTAGAAAATTTGTTATTTTCAGTTACCATAAAGTGATATATACCCGAATTTAATTGTTATAAGATAGAAACAAAAACCGAAGATAGGGTGTCAAACTTAATGAAACAACTCAACACTGAAGACGTGCCTGAATTTATAAAACGAAAACTAATTAATCTATGTTCAGAATTTTCAGATATCTTTGCTCTTAGGTCAGACCAAATAACAGTAAATTATTTTTACCAACAGGAACTCAAGCTAAGCGACAGAAGGCCAGTGTATATTAAAAATTATCGAACACCATACGCGCAAAAAGAGGAAATCAATAGACAAGTCAAAAAATGCTTGATCATAATATTATAGAACCGTCCAACTCGAACTATAATAACCCAGTTTTGCTAGTACCTAAAGAATCAGTGGACGGCCATAAAACGTGGCGGTTAGTGGTGGATTTTCGTCAATTAAATCAAAGACTTATCGCGGACAAGTTTCCACTTCCCCGTATTGATGATATATTAGACCAACTAGGAAGAGCTCGCTCGTTTTCAGTCATTGATCTTATCAGTGGGTTCCACCAAGTCGGTCTTAGTAAAGAGTTTCGAAACGTTACTCAATTTAGTGTAGATGCTGGATCATTTCGGTTTACTCGACTCCCATTTGGTTTATCCGTGAGTCCCAATAGCTTTCAGAGGATGATGTCGATGGCATTTGCTGGCATAACACCTGAAAGAGCGTTTTTGTATATCGACGATCTCATAGTCATCGGCTGCTCGGAAAACCATCACTTTTACAACCTGTTGAAAGTATTTCAAACTTGCAGAAAATATAATTCGAAATTAAATCCTGAAAAGTGCATATTTTTTAAAAATGAGGTCACCTATCTAGGTCACAAGATATCAAGTGAAGGTATACTACCAGATGATATTAAATATGACAAATCTGCTGACGAAGTCAAACGCTTCGTCGCATTTACAAATCACTATCATAGATTTATTCCTAATTTCGCAGACATAACTGCACCACTAAATTAGTCAACAAGGAAATACGTTCCTTTTGCATGGTCAGCAGAGAGCCAAACTCCATTTCTTAAACTTAAAAATTCTTCAACTTCACCACAAATTTTGCAGTACCCGAACTTTACACAACCTTTCACAATAACGACCGACGCTTCAAAAATAGCATGCGCTGCAGTTCTTTCACAAAATTTTAATGGTAACGACCTGCCGATTGCTTATGCGTCACGTTCATTTACAAAGGGAAAATCCAAGAAACCAGCAATTTTGCAGGAATTAACAGCAATTCATTAGGCAATTAAGCATTTTCATTGTTATATTTACGGTACAAAATTCTTAGTAGGTACTGATTATAGGCCCCTTGTATATTTATTTTCGATGAATCATCCAAACTTACAAGTCTAGATCTTGAGGAGTATAACTTTGATATTGAATACGTTAAAGGTGAACAAAACGTTTGCGCGGACGCTCTTAGCAGAATAAGTATCAACGAGCTTAAAGAAGTACGCGATAATGTTACACAAATTTTGGCAATTACCCGATCTATGACTAGGAAAAATGATAATGATATGAGGATCAAAAAAACGGAAAAGAATAAAATGGATACGGAAAACCCAAAAATTTATGAAATGTTTAATAATGCTGATGTTTTAAAAGCGCCTTCATTACACTTTCAAGTCGTTAGACCTAATCATTTAAAACAACTCAAAAAATAGACTCAAGGCTCAAGAGGTATTTAAGATCACAAATGACAACATTGATCTAGAGCAATTGTTGTCTCGGCTCGAAATTATAGCTGGTGATTCAAGCATAAATAAGCTGAAATTAAACCTAGGTGATGATATTTTCAAATTGTGCACAATTAATAGATTCGAAGAAATAGGTCTTGGAATATTAAAAAATACTATTATAATTCTTTCAAAAAAAAGTGGTAAGTAACGACAATGAAAACAATAGATTGATCGAGAACTATCACACTAATCCATTATTGGGTGGACACTGTGGACAAAAGCGACTTTTAAGAAAGCTTAGGGCCTCGTTCACTTGGAAAAATATGTCACGCGACGTCGCCAATTACATTAAAAAGTGTCATAAATGCCAAGTGAACAAAATCAAATTCAAGAAATCAGAACCCTTTATAACTCCAACTCCTCAAAAACCCTTTGATATTGTGAAAATATCCGTTGATTTTCCTTTCAATGAAACAGCCGGCATCAATTGAAATTTCTACTTGAACAAATTACAACAATAAAAAATTAAAGATAGCCCGTCTTTTTTGAACGATTTTAAGTCTACGTTTTTTCTGACACTATTGTCAAAAATCCTTGATTGGTGATTTCATTGTCAAGGACCATGTTAACTAATTTTTTACATTCTCCTCGGCCGGCTGAACTTCCAGAGGGTATAGCAACTGTACCGGCCTCTTCATCGTCGTTCTGTTACTCAAGCGTACTTGACAAGCTCGGATTCTTCCATCTTTGCCGTGATTTATTTCTTCTATTACCACTAATTTCCATTGTTGCCGAGGAATGTTCTGTTCATATAATAATGCAACATCGCTAACGTAATAATTGTGTCTTCTGCCTTGTTTATTATGATGAGCTGATCTCAATTGTTGAAGATATTCCAACACCCAAATCTTCCAGAATTTCTTGTTCAGTGCATCTCGAACTCTCCACATTTTCAGGATGTCATTTGACTTCGAAGTGATCTTGCCGATATCGGCAGAAATATAAGTTGGTGAATCTCAGTTAAAACGGTTTGAAGTTCATCATACTTCAATGTAGCTCGACCTAGGGTAGCTTTGAGAGCTTGCTTAACAGTCTTCACCATTCTTTCCCAAAAACCACCCCACCATGCGGCTCGTTCCATTATGAATTTCCAACGAATCCGTAACTGGGAAACATAATCTTGAACGTCTTGATGAGTTAAGTGGGTTGATAAAATCTCTAGTTCCAATGCAGTTCGCTTAAATGTCTTCGCATTATCGGAGTATATTGTATCCGGCACACCCCTTCTCGAGATAAATCTTCTCAATGCCCTGATACAGCTTTCTGTCGTCAGATCAGGAACCAACTCCAAATGTACTGCCCGAACAACGGCACAGTAAGTAACATTACATACACCTTGATCTTCTCCTGTTTATCATTTAACAAATAGAGTGGTCCAGCAAAATCCACTCCGGTTATCTTGAATGGGGCTGTCTCGTTGATCCTATCCTTTGGTAAAGGTGCAAATCGTTCAATTCCCGATTTTCCCTTCATTTTCTTACACGTGACACATCTACTCAAAATAGTTTTGATTCTCTGTCTTCCTTTGATCATCCAAAATTTAGTTCTCAAATTGCATAATGTAGAGTTGACACCTCCGTGGGTGATCTGATGAGAATCCAATATGAGTAAAACACCGAAATATGAGTTTTTGGGCAATATTATCGGAGGTTTGGTTTCATAAACTATTTCTGATTCTTGTAGACGCCCACCAACCCTCAAAAGGCCATCATCATCGATAATTGGACACAACGTCAAAATTGTTGATGACGAATGGAGTTACTGCTTCGCTCTGAGGTTTTTTATTTCTTTACCAAAGTTTTGATTTTGTACCGTCTGAATCCAATATATGAGTGCTCTATTTAATTCTTCTGCTAATAATGGCCCTCGTTTTTTCCCCAAAGATCTTTTCAAGTTCCATAAAAATCGGTTGACATATGCGGTTACTCTCAAAAGTCGTTCTAGCTTACTAAATGTTTCCATTGTGAATAGTGTTTCGTTTTGTTGTTCCAATGTATCAACCACATTTACAAAGGAAGCTATTACCGTTGATTCCTCAATCGTCAAATCATTATTGGTATCATTTGGCCATTTAAAAACATCCTCAATCAACCATTTTGGTCCAAATTTCCAAATATCTTCTTTTAGGTGTTTCTTTGCCGTTATACCTCTAGTCAATAAATCTGCTGGGTTGTCCTTACCAGGACAATGCTTCCATTCCCCTTTAGAAACAGTCTGTATTTCAATAACCCTATTTGAAATATATGGCTTCCATTTTGACGCCGATCCGTTTATCCAATAAAGAACTATCTTGGAATCAGTCCATAAATAAACTTTTTCAAAGTTTCTCTTTACATTGTTGATAATGTATTCTTGTAGTCTTACAGCACAAAGTGCCGCGGTAAGCTTAAGTATCGGAGAGAGTTAATGATGATTTGCCAGTTTTGCCAATAGGCGCAACCCTATTCTTTGAAATGATATAATTTGATGACTCATTTGTTTTTACATATGCTACTGCACCATATGCTTGAGGGCTTGCATCCGCGAAAATGTGAAGTTGGATGTCTTCATGTATTTTCCCCAACACACATCTAGGAAATGTCATTTCCTCAAGACTTTGAAGTTCGTTCATCCATTTAGACCATTCAGTCCATAGATCAGGGGTTAAAATTGTATCCCATCCGAACTTATGTTTCCATATTTGCTGTTCCAAGATTTTTGCTCGAACTGTAAATGGACCCAAGAATCCAAGAGGATCATATACTTTTGAAATGGAGGTCAATACTGTACGTTTTGTTGAAGGCATGCATGTCATATCCAATAATGTTGATTGTAGGTCTACAGAAAGATCATCTGTTAACGTACACCATCGTATTCCTAGATTTTTGCTATTTCCGTCGTAAGAATTATCCATGAAAATCTTCCGAACCTCTTTATCGTTGGATTGCCACTTCCTTAAATTCATATTGGCTTTGCTCATTATTTCCATAGATTTTGAATAGATACGTTGAGCTTCATCGACAGATTCACATGCTATCAGTAAGTCATCAACGTAAAAAGATTGTTTCAGTCTTTCGCAAATATCAGTTTCGTCGCTCGGATTAGACAAATGTTTGTTCAATGTTCCTGCTAACAGGAACGGACTACACGTTATACCAAATGTCACCCTTTTCATGCGATAATCGACTATTCTTGGTAAATCACTTTGGCTGGTCAATGGTTTTTCATACCACAGAAATCTATGACTATCACGTTCACATTCGTGTAATGCTATTTGTAAAAATGCTTTTTCAATATCCGCAACAAGGCCGATTTTTCCGAATCTGAAATTTTATAAAATGCGTAAAAGTTCCGGCACTAGGTTTTCTCCTGAATCTAATGAGTTATTCAGTGAAACCATTCCTTGTGCATGGGCACTCGCATCGAACACTACACGAATTTTTGTGGTTACTCTTTCTTCTTTATAGACCGGCCTATGAGGCATGTAGGAAACATGCCCGTGTATATCCTGTGATGCTCGCTCTGCACACCCACTAGTGAAATATTCCCTCATAGCTACGTCATAATCCATCAATTTACCAGTTTTAGATAACTTATTTGTGAGAGATTTGAGTCGAGAAAATGCACCGCTATAATTCGTGTCCAATACTGCGTTGTCGTTACACCATGGCAGTTGCACTTCATATCGTTCACCGTTAAACGAGATCTTGTTGTTGATGAACTCCAGTGTGCTTCTTCGCGCTACTTCTAAGTCGTTAGAGATGCCTATCGATTCCAAATCTCAAAAGGTTTGTAGTTGGCAGTCTTCCTTTTGTACATGTAGCACGATGGAAATATTCAGATTCACAGATGAAATTCCGCAAAGTTGATGAGCACCATGTAATGTCCATCCATGCTGAGTATTTACTGCAGTTAAATCACTTGTAAGGGTTTTAGTTTCGCCGTTGACTAACTTCCAATAATAATCAGCTCCAATCAGCAAAGATATGCCATTAACATCTCGATTATTCACGTTAACATCCGCTAATTGATAGTTTTTAGAAAATTCCGCGATAATCGGATCTGTAACTGATGGTGGACAAAAGGAGTCAAAACATATCTCAGGAACTTCCAATGCATAAATTTCTAGAACGTTATCATTATGCTGTCCTTTAATTTTCACCCGTACGCTGCGGCAATGTCTATTTGTGACGAAGTCTTTATTCCCAAAACTCATGATGGATACGTTGTGAACCCCAACGACTTCTAAGTTCAACTGTCTTGATACGGACTCTTTTATAAACGTAGTTTGACTACCGCCATCGAAAATGACTCTCACAAAACATTGATTTCCATTATTGTTTAACATAAAAGTCAAAGCAGTTTGCAAAAATACATTATTTCTTTTTCCATTAATAAAAAGGCTGGAAGAATTCGAAGTAACATGATCATTTGCGTTATGTTGATTATTGACAATTGCTCCACCAGAAGATTTTCCATTTTTCGCGTAGCTCGGATCACAAAGCGATGTGATATGTCGTTTACCGCAGGAAGAACACTTCAAGTTTTTAGTTTTACAAAAGCGAGCACTGTGTTTAGGCTTGGCACATCTGAAACAGCGGTTTTCTGATTTTTCGAACAAAATGAACACTTTTGGTCAATAGCCGTGAATAATTCTGCCGCAGTAAAGGAATCACTATTATTTTTTCGATATTTATTTTCAGAATATCTTTGTGATTTATTATTCGAATCATTTGATAAACGTTGAGCATGTTCAATCGATTCAATTTCAATTTTTAAAAAACGAATAAGCTTGGCAATCTGGTCTTCATAAGAAACTGTCGGTTCATTCAGTAGATCTCTGCTTGAAACTGATATGGCGTCCGGAGATGCCTTTTCATCACTAGACATCACTATAATATGCTTATTGAAATAGATACGCATGCCATATGGAATTGCTTTCAAAATTAATGATTTCAACATCATGCCATATTGATTTGATGATATTCCTAAGGACTGAAGCGATCTTGTCACCGTTGTTGTTGTATTCAATAATTTTCTGAGTGAAAATATATCGCTTCTACTTTTTATAGGTTGAAGTGACAGCAATTTTTGAATATACAAATCAATCAATTGTTCTGAATTGCCAAACTCATTTTTCAGTAATTCGATGGCGTCCTGATAACACGCTTCACTCGGCAATATTCCTTGAATACAGCTTAATGCCTTGCCCGTTAAAAGTGTCTTTAAATAACTGAATTTTGCGTTATCATCCAGTTCGTTATTTTTATGAATAGCCATGCTGTATTGTTCACAGAACATTGTCCAATCATGAGGATCGCCAGCGAATTTTAATAGTTCTAATCTAGGTAATCTTACCGACATTCTGGTTCTATTTTCTGAGACAACCTCTACATCATTCCTGCGTGAAGCAACCTCAACAGTGCTAGGTTCAACTGGTCCATTCAATTTTGCTGCTTTCGATATAGCAATGTTTAATTCTGCCATTATTTTTACAGCTTTATCCTCATAGTCCAAGTTAGACAGGCACTCATCACTCAAAACTTCTTCACTTGAGTCACCAATTGAGTTCAGGTATTTTTCGTTGGCAGTATTTAGCTTGTCCTTTGCCTCCATCACTCTGGCTACGAAAACCTTCATTTCATCTATATTGTCTGGCTCTTCGGCTATAGCTTTTTCCGAAGCGTGAATAAGTTTTGATAATTCTGATCGACAAACGAATCTCTGCACTTTTTCTATCGTTAAAACAGTTTTATCCGAATTCGATACGTCAATCACCTTTTCAATAATCTTGACTGTTGAAATTTTCCAAGTAAAGGTCCCTGGTTTCGGCACCAATGTGAAAATATCCGTTAATTTTCCTTTGAATGAAACACCCGGGATCAATTGAAACTTCTACTTGAACAAATTACAACAATAAAAAATTAAAGATAGCCCGTCTTTTTTAAACGATTTTAAGTCTACGTTTTTTCTGACACTATTGTCAAAAAGCCTTGATTGGTGGTTTTATTGTCAAGGACCATGTTAACTAATTTTTTACAGATATCGTTTGCATGGATACAATCGGATGATTTCCCAAGTCAGATGAAGGTTTTGAATATGCGGTTACGATACAGTGTGAACTGACGAAATATATAGTAGTGGTTCCAATACCAAACAAAGAAGCCAAAACGGTCGCAGAAGCTATTGTGAAAAACTTTATTCTTGTGTACGTGCCTATGCGAGAAGTTAGAACGGATATGAGATCCGAATACAAAAATCAAGTTTTTGAAAACATAACTAAATTTTTAAAAATCGACTATAAAATTTCAACAGCTTACCACAGTCAAACAGTGGGAGGTTGCGAACGAAACAATTGCGTTTTAAAGGAGTATTTACGCATGTATATCAATGATACAAAACCGATCGGTCTACGTGGACTCACTACTATGCATTTTGCTATAACACAACTCCCAGTTCATATCATATCTTTACCCCATTTGAACTCGTGTTTGAAAAAAAGGCTGATTTTATAGATGTGTTCCATGACTCTAAAGTTGACCCTTTATACAATATTGATGCTCATGACCAGGAGTTTGGGTACAGACTTCAGCTGGCTCATAAAAGGGCTGGGGAGTACCTTAAAAAGGCGAAATTATATCGAAAGAGTCAACTTGACACTAATTCAAATTAAATTGATCTGCGCCCTGGTGATCTTGTAACGATAACAAACGAAGCTCGACATAAATTTGACTCTTGGTATAAAGGACCTTTCCCAATTATTGACATAGTAGGTTCAAACTGTATTATAAAAGACACCAAGGGTGAAGAAGTCAAAATACATAAAAACAGAGTGCGAAAATATGTTAGTTAATAACTATTAATATGTTAGTTTGTTAGTTAATAAGAGGTGTAGATAATAATTCTAAGTTGTTTTTTTTTTTTTGGTGTTTAATATGGTTTGGTTTAATGATGTCCTAGTGTGTATGAAATGATACAATTTTTTTTAGTAAGATGCTCTATTCATGTTTCTTGTTACATGTCATACTTTTTGTTTTCTGTACTTCCTTATTGAATGCCCTTCACAAGTGGCCATAGTGAAGGTCATTCTCTAAAAGGGGGTGATGTAAATTTAACGTGTAGGAAAAAACATTAAAGAAAAAATCACAAGACCGTAAACACCCTGTATAAAGGATATATTGCTACGAACGTTTTATTATTTTATTATAGTTTCGCATAGCAATCATCATTGCGTATCAACGAGACCTAGTTTGAGGTTCATCGCTCTTTACGAAATATGTAATTAAGCGGAGTAAGCATATTGTATCGACATAATAACCATAATGTACTGATTTCGAGCGTTCATTGAATAGATGTATTAAACGATACTTGTTTTACTGGATATGACAACTAACCTTTTTACAATACTATCTGCGTACGAAATAAAGCCAAAGGTTCAAAAAAGTTTTTGTAAAAGAATCAACTTCCTAAGTTGTACAGTTGTCGACTTATAGTTTTTTGAAGTTGAGTTTCCGCACGGGCGTCTCGCGGCGTTCAAACAGTCATGCCATGCCGCGCCGCCTCTCCTTGCATTAAATACCATTATAGCGCAATTGTATGGGCGTCCAATTGGTTTTATGTGTAAACTCAAAACTATAAATCGACTTCAGAAAGATTCTGAAGTATATTAAAGCCTTGGATCAAAAATCCTCGCATCTTTATAAGCTTTCTTGGTTTAGGCTGTTGATGCAATTTGCATATTTTCCACAGTCATTGCAACATTTTATTTCCGATGCAATTCAGGAAATAAACTTTGACATCTTGACGTCAAAGTTTCTCTCACATCATCGATCTTGAGTAGAAAAATTGACCAAGTATTTTCTTTCTGGCTTTATTTGAATTGTACCAAATTCTTGATTGATACAGACATCTAAGAAAACATGATTCATGAGTAGATTAATTTGGGTTTCGTCTTTGTTATACTGGGTGTTCCATTTGAGTTGAGACAGCCCGATATCTAAAGAACGATAGTTATTTGAAGAGTGAAAGTAAAAGTTATTGGGTCCTGTGACATTCAAAAAATGATAAGGATTTTGGATTTGGAAATAATACAAAAAACGTAGTCAAGACGTTCTAAACTATGGAACACATGGCATAAAAATTGAAAAACGTAAGCATGTGTTGTGAGTATGAATACAGTCAAATGACTGCAACCCCAAGAACACCAAGCTAAATAGCTATTCAGTCATCACTACCCTTCCGCTCTGTAATAATATATGTAAGTAGCTATTTATGGGTATTGTATGACTTTTATGTGATGTGTTACATGATTTAAAACGTCTTGACTAAAGTCCGTTTCACGAGGGTTTATACTCACGTCATTGATTGTCTCTCCTTTTCCAACTCATGGAGAGGTTTAAAAACAGACTGAAACAAAATTAATGACGTCATAAACATCGGTCGTTACTAGAATCTAAGATGGCCGCCGAGCAACAGCTCATTTCTATCATCTCAGAATAATAATAACCTAAATCTTGGTACCTCTTCGGTATTCAGAATGTGAACAAAATACGATGAAAAAGCTTGTAGTCTACTTTACGAAGAATGTAAATGCTGGAAAACCTTTGTTTCACTTGAGGCAGTTTTGGAGGTAAGTTTGTACCTATTAATTCTCCTGAACTTTTGTAAAGAGTGTCTGATGCCCTGGGAATTGGAATTACAACTCTTAAAAAGATCAGTTCTCTTCTTATGGAACAGAACTGATGAGGACTTCAAGGCATCCACGTCAACTGCAGTCCAGAGATCAGAAAGATAGATGGATTAATGGAGCAGTATACGTTGTTGAGAGAAGAAAGAAAGGGCTAGTATTGTTATTGCATAAATATTTTGAGCAGGCAGAATTTGATATTATTTTAATTTACATTTAGTTCTCTCGCAAAAATGTTTTCGAAAACAAAGGGAAATCCTGACAACTGGCCAGCTTATTAATATTGGAATTGTCATTGTTATATCCAACTACTCATGGAATATTGATATATCAAAGTGGCTATAAAATTTGAACGATTGAAAAAAGACCCCAAAAACTATATATATTTGGAATCAGGAGACGATTCTCCATCGATGTGATAAAATATACAGGGTGTCCCATTTAAAAAACTCAAGAATCTGCCAAAATTTCCTATACCCGATTCGATTTTGGGTTTTTCGACCACGGATTCTGGATGCTGGTGAGCTTTACTTCAACTTTGATGATTTAAACGTTTCTCTACGATCAATAATAAGAAAGTTATCCAACGGCTAAAATATAACGAGACACCCTGTACACCGCATTCTCAAAAAACACAATAGTTTGATGTTCTGTTCTTTTGGACACAATCATAAAACTTGGAAAAATACATACACTGTAGAATCAAAATATACACTCACGGTCGGATAAACAGCACATGCCTAAAATTCGATAAAACTTTGATATTATAATATAATATAATATCCTGCATCAGTTATCAAAGAATTATTGGTGCATTGAAATGGTTCAATCAATCTGTCATTCAAAAAAAAATATTTTTTTGTGTAAGTTTTGGAAAAATTGGCTAGCACCATCCGAAAAAATCAATTTGTATACCTTATGAAAATTGAAAAAAAATCGCTGGTTTAGTGAACTGACGAATGGATTAAAGTTCTTTAATGCACCATTACATTTTTGATTACTGTTGCAGGATCAAAGTTTTATCAAATTTTAGGCTGTCAATCTACTTTTGGCCACCAACGTGGTGTATCAAATTTCGTTTACCCAATATTGCATAAAAAAAAAATGCTGACTAGCTGATCGCTCGTGGGTTGATGGTCGTCCACTGATGAGAATAAAACCGGAGACTTCACAATTGTGTTTTTTTTTTCAGTTTTATTAAAACGTGTGTCTATTATAGTAGCGATTGCTTATAAGTATACTTAGAGAATACCGTTTTGTAAACTATTGTAAATAAAAAACAACCCTTTGCAAAAACCCACAATTGTGGCGATTGTGATCTATTCTGTTTCACAATAAATGGATCTTCCCCGATTAACCCCAAAAGGACCAGCTTCTCAGATTTTTTTTTTTTTAATAATGATATCCTTACTGGACTACTATATGAATGTATTTTTTCACTCTCTCGAGCTTGCAATCCCATCATGTGCGGATTGTTCAAAAATAACAAATCTTGCAATTCCATTCTACATGATTTTCTCAATACACAAACAGAAGCGAACTGGAATAGCGTATAGTCTTATGTTAGAGTCAAAAGCAGTGCACGCTGTTTGTTGCCTAGTCTAACGATCGCTCGCATCCGGATGGCCGATATACTACACGCGACTATGCTTCCAATGGATGGAGAGCGTTTTGGAACATACTTGTTTGGCTTCAATACAAAATTTGAACGCTCTTGAAATCATATGAATTAGCTATACGTTTTTTTCTAAGTAATGACGTCATCGATGACGTGAGTATGAACCCTCGTGAAACGGACTGTATGTTTTTTTTGATTATTTCAAAATCCAAAATAATGATAATTTTTTTAATGTCACACTACCCAATAACTTTAACTTTAACTTTTCAAGTAATTATCTTTTTTTAGATATCGGGCTGTCTCAACTTGAATGAACCACCCAGTATAACAAGGACGCCACTCAAATGAATCTATTATGTTTTGTTACATGTCTGTATCAATTAAAAATTTGGTACTATTTTATTCCATTTATACGCGGACAAACTGTGACATAATACCTCGCAGTAAGTCCACTCATAAACAATAAATTGAACAATCCATACTTCGCTAGGAGAATATACATAACCTCATTGAGATCGAAGCCGACGAAGGCAGGTTGTTGCTGGTAGGCTACACACAATACGGACGGGCAAACACAGAGCCGGACTAAAAGAGATTTTACACTCATTACAAGCGGATGCGAGTGATAAAATATATCTTTAAAAATGCCGCTAGGCAGCGGAACGGATACAGAAAAAGAGTACAAGAGAAAAAGAGACCAGTTAGATGAAATGTACGCAAAAAAGAAGATATCCAGAAAAACATCACCTAAAAGCAACTTGGATAGAGGGGAAAGTGGAGAAGAAACCATGATCACGATGATGAGAGAACTCAGAACCCAGAACGGCGAAATGCTCAATGAAATAAAAGAAATGAGAAGAGAAGCAAGAGAAAACCAAAAACCAATAACAGAACTAAAGGAGGACAACATAGAAATAAAGAAAGAAATGAAAAACTTACATGAAAAAATCGAAAAAATGGAAAGAGAAAGTAAAAGGAAAAACCTGATAATAACAGGAATAAAATTTGAGTCGACTGACGACAAGATGATAAAAGAAACGATTGAAAATTTCTTGGATAATGAAGTCAAGGTCAAGGTAAAGCTACGGAATACTAAGAAAATAGGAGACAATGCCTTCGTAGTAGAAACAGAAAGTTTCTCTGAGAAATTGGACATACTAAAAAATAAGAACAAGCTAAGAAACTATACAGAAAAAGTATACATAGATTCAGAACTTACACAAAAAGAACTTGAAATACAAAAAAAGATACGTGAAATCGCAAGGGAAGAAATAAGTAAAGGGAAGCAAGTCAAAGTAGGTTACAAGAAACTGATTGTTAACGGAAAAATACGAACATGGGACGAAAAAGAAGAAATATTAGGAGGAGAGTTTGAGCACAGAAGAGCAAAAAACTAATGAATGCACCTAATAGACAAGTCAATACAAAATATACGACCATGGCTGTGAAAACAAATAAGAAAAGGGAACAAACAACGGAAGGACAGATAAACAAGACCAAAAGAAACAATATAAGAAAAATAGGAACATGGAATATCAGAATTATAGCAGGCAAAGAAATAGAACTAGAAGAGGAATTCGAAAACATGGAATTGGAAATGCTAGCAATAACAGAGACAAAAAAGAAGGGACAAGGAGCGATAAAAATGGAAAAAGGCCATACACTTATAACCAGTGGAGTAGAAGAGAGAAAGAGAGCAGCAGCGGGAGTGGGATGCATTATACACAAGAGATTAGAAATGAACATACACAGCTGGGAAGCAATATCGGAGAGAATATTAAAAATAGAAGAAAAGAAACAATTATAGTAGTATATGGACCAAATGAAGATGACAAAACAGAGAACAAAGACAAATTTTGGGAAGAACTAACGATAACATTAGAAGAGGCAAAAGGAAGAATATTCATCTTGGGAGATTTCAACAGCAGAGTAGGAAAAAGAGATGAAACAAATAAGAACATAATTGGAATACACGGGGAAAGTACTCGAAATGAGAACGGTAAAAGAATGCTAGATTTCTGCAGAATACACGATCTGATGATTACCAACACATTTTTCGAACATAAAGACATAAACAAATACACAAGAGAAATGAAAAGCAGGAAAAAAAAAACGATAATTGGTTACATCCTGGTGGAAAACCAAACAAGAAAACTTGTGAATGACGCAAAAGCAAGAAGAGGACCTGAAATAGGTAGTGACCACTATGTAGTGATAGCCAAAATAAAGGAAGAGAAGGCCGAAAAAATGCAAACAAAAGAAAGAGGAGAAGTTGAACAAATAAAACACGAATCCATAAAAACATATAAACTAAGAAATAGTGAAACAGCCGACGAGTACGGAGCACTGGTGACAGAAAAAATAGAAAACTTGAAAGATATAGGAGACGGAGTAGGAGATGAACTATGGGAGTGACTGAAGAAAATACTGATTGAATCAGCTAAACAAGCTTGCGGAGTGTACAACAAAAATAACAACAGAAAACAGACAGCATGGTGGACAGAGGAAATAAAGACACAAATAAGAATAAAAAAGAAGACATGGGAACAATACCTGAACAACAGAACAACTGAAAAATACGACGTATATAAAAAGCAAAGGAAAACTGTGAAAGAACTGGTAAAAGAAGCAAAAAATGACAAATGGAGAAAATTTGGAGAAAAGATGGAGAAAAGCAGAAAAGTAGATCAAAAATTGTTCTACAAAATGCTCAAAGCTACAAGAAAACAGAAAACAAAAGAGACAAACTATATTAAAAATAAAAATGGAGAAATATTGAACGAAGAAAATGAAATAATGGAAAGGTGGAAAGAATATTTCCAAGAACTCCTAAACGCAGAAGAAGTGAACGAAGAAGAGACGGAAACACACGAGAAAACAGAAGAAGAGGATATACGCGTAGATGGAGAAATAGAGCTGAGAGAACTGCAGGACGCAATGAGAAGGCTGAAAAATGGGAAATCTCCAGGATACGATAAAGTCACGTCCGAAATTATGAAGAATATGGGAGATAAGGGAACAGAAATGCTACTAAGAGTACTTAATAAAGTATGGAGAAAAGAAAAACTACCAAAAGATTGGCAGATAGCACTAATAGTACCAATACATAAGAAAGGAGACAGAAAAGATTGTAACAACTTTAGAGGTATAACACTACTAAGTACGGGAATGAAAATTCTGGAACAAATAATAGAAAACAGAATATGAGCAATAGCAGAACCTACGCTACAAGATGCACAAAGCGGATTTAGAGGAGGAAGGAGCATACAAAACCACATTTTCACGATAAATCAAATCACCCAAAAAGCAATACAAGAGAAGAAAACAATATACATGGCATTCATAGACCTAGAAAAAGCGTTCGATAAAATCCCAAGAGTGAAGTTATGGGAGACACTGAGAGAAAGAGGCATCACAGACAATATGGTTAGAATAATACAAAAAATCTATACACATAACACCAACTCAATCATAAGTCACAATAAACACTCAGATACATTTACAACAAGAGACGGACTAAGACAAGGTGGATGTTTAAGCCCAGTTCTCTTCATAATATACATGGAAGGAATAATAAATAAATGCTCAAAGCAAGGCGCAAAATTAAATATCGGACATAAGAATCTACAAAGAGTAGACATATCTGAATGTGTGTTAGCAGATGACATAGCGATCATTGCAAGAAATGAAAACAACTTGCAAAAGAACCTTGAATTGTGGAACAAAATCATAGAGGAACACGGAGTGAAAATAAATAAGAACAAAACCAAAGTAATGACAATAGGAGAAAAAAGAGAAGAATTGACATTTGCAATTGATGGAACAAAAATAGAACATTCCAATACCTCGGAGTGAACATAGACGAGATGGGTACACAGGAAATCGAAATAAATAACAGAATAGAAAAACCAATGAAACTGTACTACTCGATGTACAATACATTTATAAATAATAGGGAAATCTCTAGAGAAACAAAAACAAAAATATTCAAAACAATTTATCGACCTGTACTAACCTACGGCTGCGAAACATGGGTCCTTACAGAACGCCAGAAAAGTAGAATACAAGCAGTAGAAATGAAATACCTGAGAAGAGTGAAGGGAGTAACCAAGAGGGACAGATTGAGAAACACAAAAATAAGAGAAGACCTACAAGTACAATCAACATTACAGTACATAGAAGAAAGACAACTGGGTTGGTGGGGCCACCTACAGAGAATGGAGGAGACTAGGACAGTTAGAAGAACATGGGAAGCAAAAATACTGAAAAACATGAAGAAAGGAAGACCGCGAAGAACATGGGACACAGTTATAGGAGGAATAATTGAGAGCAAAGGAAAAACTTGGGAAGATGCAAAAAAAAACAGAAACAAGTGGAAGAAATTTGTGAGAAACTTATAATAAGATAACCGCCCTACACCATTGTATGGTAAAAGGGTTTCAGATAATATATGTATACTATTTTATTCAAATGAAACTAGAAAGAAAATACTTAGATGGTTTTTCTACTCAAGAAACAGTGCTTGATGATGTGAGAGAAACTTTGACGATAAGACGTGCCTGCATGGCACCAGGAATGGAATGTTGCAATGACTGTGAATATACAAGTTGCAGTAACTGCCTAAACCAAGAAAACTTGACAAATTGTGAAGATTATTGTTCTAAGGCTTTAATATACTTCAGAATCTTTCGGAACTTATACTTACAGTTTTGAATTTACAGCTAAAACCAATAATGATAATATTTTAATGCAAGGCGCGGCAGCACGGTAGTTTGAACGCCGCGCTATGCGGAAACTCAACTTTGACTAACTATAGCTCGAAAACTCTATTACTTAGAATGCTGATTCTTTTTTCATAACTATGTAACAGGAGCTCGTGGGAAGCAACATCCCATGCGGTTGTACGCCAAAAAAATATATAAACATTTTTGCCTCTTTTTCAGTGCTTTACTATAGTCCATATTTTATAAGAACGGACGATTTGACCGTTATTTGGTGGTGAAAATAAATTCCCTAGATCACCGTCATTTGTTAATATGTCAAGACTTTGACATTTAATTTTAACGTTGATTTACAATATTAGAACGGAATCGAATTTCCGAATTTTTCTGAGTGATATTATTTTGTTGAGTTTTTGTGTTTTTGGTGTTTACTTCGTTGTTATTGTTCATATCATTTTTAAGATACTGTCATAGTTTATTCGGGCTTTATAGAAGCTTCTTAATCTGTTAATTATTGGTTCACAGGTGTGTGAAGCGGTATATAATTCATGTTATGTATGTAAACATTTAAAATATGAATTCTAGTCTTGGCAATAATGGATAGCGTGGCTATTGACCTTCGAGCTAGTTCCAGCATTGCTCAGGAATCAGATTTGAAAGATTACACTGTATATCAACTAATGAAAGCATGAATTGTTTAATAATGAATTATTATAGATTGAGAATGAGGAGTTGTCTTTCGAGGAGCTTATAACATCTCCGGGTACAAAAAGTCGAACTAAAAAGGTACATTTCAGTAGATAGCGTAGATTGTAAATCGTAATTATAAATTGTTGCAGATTGAGAATGAGGAGTCGGTTCTTGAAAAAGAGACATTGCCCAAGCTACCTGTTTTTATCTCTGGATACAAAAATAGTGAAATTAGAATCAACCAAAAGAAGGCCAAGCTTCTACCAGTTTTATTTTTTTTAAACAACTATCTAAGGAATAAGAAAAACAACTTGACTTATCTAAACATGTGTGCATGTGTTCTGTAATAACCCGAATAAATGATTTGATCATTTGATTATTTAGTTACAAAATGACATCGCACTAGAGTTTGCGCAGTTCAAATCTCGATTAAGGTTGAAAAGCTGTAAAAGCGTTTGAGACGGAACTACGATTTTATATCTGAATACGGTCCTGTAGTTAAACACAGCTCAATATTTCGAACGCGCCAAGTCAGGTTCGCAACCCAATAAAATAGTTACTAATGACTGCTTGTCATTTTCGTTCTTATAAAAAATAGACTTAACCTTTGATCCGGCAGACGGGCATAAATCGTTTTTTTTCATAATTTTTTACAACAGTTTCATAGTAAGGTCCTGCAGAACCTATCACTCGAAACTGTCTGCCGAAGAGTTACCGATGGATCTTTTTAAGTGCAGAATCATAAAATCACGACGGCAGATGGACATCGATCGTTTTTTTTTCAATTTTTTAGTACAATTTCAATTATTGCTTTTGAAGCTGGTACACGGGGGAGGAACAATTTTATTGCATTGATCGACTGGGAATATTGAACTATACCTTACCTCAGCTCGGCAGACGGGCATTGAACGTTACATAAAAATGGTCGTTATCTCCCGATCCATAAGGTTTGACTGTGACTAGCAATTTTTTTTATTTCTTCAATAAATCTGGAATCACTGAATATTTCCGATACATTTGAAGGTATAAGACATTGTACATGAAATAGCTCTAAAATTTTATGAAAATCTGAAAATGTAATCATATACAGGGTGTTACTTAATGTTATGTCATAGTTTTAAGGGGGAGTTCCTGGATATGTCGAAAAGGTCATATAAACTTGGGGTCTAGAATGCTGTGCCTGTACAGTGTTATCTATTATATTTTGACCCCCACCTCGAGCTCTTATTATGAGGGATAGAAAAAGGTTTCAATACAAATGTTTTAGGTTTTCCCGTGTGGTATCTTTTGGTAATAGCGGAAATAAAAAAACGTCTTTGAAACATTGAAAAAATCATAGTTATATTTTTTTGAAAGGAACACCCTGTATATTGATATCCAAAATAATACTTTTTTTTCTGATTGCAAATATATAATATATGTTGGTATTTGGTTCAGTCGTTTTTGCGCTAATCAAGTTCAAAGTCTTATGAAAATTAAATTACGTTGATCTGAATTCTATCGTATTAGTCCAGCAGGTAGTGAAATATTTTTCAACTCAATTTCCCAGTCGCCGTATTTGAATTAATCAGTTCTTTCAGTGACAAAAAACAACAATTTTTGAGTCTTGCTAAAATTTCTGGATGAATTCAATGTGACTTTGAACTTGAATAGCGCGAAATCTGCTGAGCCGAATACCAATAAATATATTATATAATTCGAATCAGAAGAAAAAGATCCGTCATTTTAGCCAATTATATACAGGATGTTTCATTTAAAAAAAATAACATCATCAATTTTTTCAATGTTGTAAAGTCGATTTTTTATTTCCGTTATCACGAAAAGATACTACGTGAAAAAACCTGAAACTTTTGTATTTAAAGTTTTTTTCTACCACTCATAATAAGGACAGTAGGTGGGTGTCAAAATATAATAGATAACCCTGTACCTCGCAATACCTCTTATCAGGCCGCTTCACTATAGGATTTTATATAAGCCACCGTTGATTTGTTTAGTACGCGGTCCACCTGGCGCTGCTCCTCTTATCTTACCTCTCAGCTCCCTGCCTCACTTTGGTCACAGACTAAGTAACAAAATACAGGAGATGCTGTTTGAAAAATCAAGTTATGGTGCTTTGAAGTTCACCACAATTCCAATTGCCAATATCTAGGGGGGAAATCAAATATTTTCAAGATTTTGACACTTCCGGTTCTACTGGAAGTAGGTGTCAATTTGCTTATTTTGAATAGAACCTCCATCTGCCCCGCTGATACACAAGGTTCAATGCATTTTATAAATTGAAATTCAATTTGATTGACTATACCTCAAATTTGTATACAGTGTGTCGATTTGAAGAATTTTTATTTATTAATTGGAGAACCAAACTGCAAATATCACCAAAAGTTGTTGCATGGCAAAAAATTTAAAAGGTGATATCAGAATGGTTGCAAGCCCAACATCATACACAGTGTGTCAAAAAGTATAAAAATTGTATAGGGTCATTCCGTATATATTGACCTATATGCTAGCGGCGTTATCTATGGAGATATGAAAATTTTGTGAATATGAAAGTTTTAGATATTTATCTGAACTTTTAAAAAATCTTATCAGAAAAAACAAAAGACTATCGGAACGTCAATATTTTTCCACAAGGACCATTTTTCAATGGAACCAAATTATCATATTAATGAGTGTTTTTTTTAGAGGTATAGAACTTTAAAATGAAATAAGGAAACGTCCATGGTTTTGGCTTTATTCTAAAGGTAATTTTATGCCACTTTTGCTTAAGTGTGATTTGGGGCATATGGGCGACACAGCTGGTCCTTATAATGCGCCATCTGTAAGGGCAATTTTCTACCACTTTTTCCAACAACATAGCCCATAACTGAGCAAATGTTGGCTTCCAGCTGATCCAACGTCGTTAATTTATCAGAATAGACTAGCGACTTCGATTTAACCCACAGAAAGTAATTTGTGCGTGAGATATCACACGACCGTCGAGAAAAATGCTGAAATAGTTGTAGAAAATTGGCTTCCATTGCGCTTCATCCGGAATCCGTGCTAGCTCATATGCCCAGAGTCACATTTAAGCACAAATGGAATAATATTATATTTATTATACAGGGTGTTTCCTAAAGATTGGTAAAAAATTCGTTGTGTGATTCCTGGGGTATTTTCATGAAAAAAAGTTCCTATAAACATTTGCCGAAAAATGCTTCCTAAGGGAGCTACGCCCCTTTAAATAGGGCACCCCGAAGACGGTTTTTCCTCAATATTTCCGAAACCTTACATACAAAAATCATGAAATTTGGTACATCATACAAACTTTTAATGCTGAATGAGAATTTGAGCTCAGAATTTCAAAATTTTAATCAGGGGCGTACCATACTGGCGTACCATACTGGCGTACCATACCATTTAAAAAATTGGATTTTTTTAACCTTTAACCCCGCCAGTATGGTACGCCCCTGATTAAAATTTTGAAATTCTGAGCTCAAATTCTCATTCAGCATTAAAAGTTTGTATGATGTACCAAATTTCATGATTTTTGTATGTAAGGTTTCGGAAATATTGAGGAAAAACCGTCTTCGGGGTGCCCTATTTAAAGGGGCGTAGCTCCCTTAGGAAGCATTTTTCGGCAAATGTTTATAGGAACTTTTTTTCATGAAAATACCCCAGGAATCACACAACGAATTTTTTACCAAACTTTAGGAAACACCCTGTATATATAAATTTATATTATATTTACAAAAGCCAAAACCATGGACGTTAACATAACTTTATTGAGTTTTATTTCATTTTAAAGTTTTATACTTGGTCTGGTGAATGACGCTCATCAGCGACTGTGATAGGAATTTAATTTACTGGTCCGCTAAATGACATTTTGTATCATCAGAGACTGTGAAATTGGATTAGAAGAATACGTAATTTGACTAACTCTAGAAGTTTGACTGGCAACATCTCATGTCGAGAATGTGAGACGCACTGCCACCACCGCTATCTCAATGTGTGCTTTGACAATAGAAAAGCACTTTTTCTCTTGAATCATTAGAAAAAAAAAACATTGTACGATACACAGCCGTTGAATGTCATTGAACTATTCGTAATTTGAAAAGTCATCTACCGGCTTAGTAACGTAAAATACTAGTTCAACACATTTTTTGAACGGGACAACAGGACACTTGACAGTTTTCTGAAAAAAAGTCGCCGTAAACTGACAAATGGATTCAAGTTTTCGAATGCACTATTAGCGCCAGGGTACGATGCAAGCGGCGAGCGGCAAGCGTTTAGGCCAGGCGAATTACTTCAAAATAAAGTCAAATCAGGAAAAAATTCGGTAGAGGACAAACGCAGGAGAGGGTAGAAAAAAGCATAACTGATGATGGAAAAAGAATCAACACCTGAATGGTGGGGGTTGAAAGTGGTGAAGGATGGTTTTTCGAGATTTGCGGAGTTGTTACTGAATTTATGAAAAAGTGTTGAATGAGAAAGTTGTAGACAACTGAAAAATCTATAACAGTTGTGGATAGAAAATGACACTCTCCAGTTAGGTAGTAGAAAAAATGAAATAATAGGAAAGTTAACTGATTTTTGAATTTTACAAAAATCAATGGTTCTGAGGACACAAAAATGCATAGCAATCAGAGAAACCCTCCAAAAGTATTACTCCAGTCATCTTAGCCAAATAAGAGGGTCAACTGCGGAATGAGAAATAGTTAATAAGCTGAAAACTTGTATAAACCATAATTTTGACATTCTAAGGGTTGTCTCAAAAGTCTCATAAAATCTCGTGTCGACGTCTATAGATATTCAAGGTCCAAGGTCACAAAAATCAGTTTTTCGTTAATATCTCGCTTGGTATGATATTGATCCTTTTTGCATCTTTTTTAGAAATTGTAAAATTGTCTAGAAATTTTATTCGAAACTTTTTTCTATTTGGCTAACCGTTTTTGGGATAGACCGCGTAGAGAGCGCAGCGCTCATCTATACGTACAGGGTGGGACACGAAAAACTTTCCACCCAGGTTTTCTCAGGTGTCACCACCCCCCCCCCCTTGTCAACCCAGAATTTCGAATGGAAAGAGGGGTCGTGTGATACATTATTTTACAGCTTATTAGACAGTTTTCGTTGCTCCTTGAAATTTCACCGGTAGCGGTTCCGAAAGCCGTAGTGATAGCCGCTATTTGACAGATAAAAATATAGTTTTCGGTGAGAGCAAGAAACAAATCCGCTTAACGTTACGTTTAACCTCAACCCTAACCAAACTTATTGGCAAATGACATCCCAGTCATCCCAGTCTCGTTTTGCTTAGGATCATGGGCTATTTTTTCAAAATAATTAATGATATTGGACTCCAGTGACAGATCAGATTCTGATTTTGAAGATGCCATGTTATTAGAAGTATTGAACAACAACGCCATCCAATATAGAGCAGACATTTACATCATCTGACACCTACCAGATAACTTTGACCTTTTCCTTTTTCTCAAACGTTTTCAAAACATGTGAAATATGTTCTTTAACTCCCCTCACAGACACCTCTTTTCTAGAGACCTCCAAAAAATTGGAAACAACCACATTCTAGATACATCCTATATCGATTATCTGCCAGAACCTATTTCAGTGAGTAAGATCTGCTCATCTTCATTGCTAAACTGAACTTGGTTTCACCTGATTGTTTTTAAAAAACTTGCTGTTTCTTGATTTGAATTCATTGCGTAAACTGTCTTGGTCTTGAATCTGGCGAAAGTATAAATAAAAACAATGAAATCAATCCCCAAAACATTTAAAATCAAATGTCTAATATGATATTTTTAACAAACCGTCATTTATCGGTATCGATATACGATAAATGACATTCAAATGTCAAAGTTGTCAATTAGCGTTAACCGGATCTGCATTTTCTGAGCAACGCAAACTGTCAATTATCTCTCATTCCGCAGTGAACTCCTCATATGACTGGGCTAATTTTTTCCTTGGAAAAAAGTGAGAAAGAAATATTCATTTTGGCGAGGCTAGGAAACGACCCTTGCGACGAGGCTACCACGTGTGACGTCAGCAGTCTTACGTTCGGCTTGCTTACTGTAAATTCGTCTTTTGGAACATAACTTGACCCTCGATAACTTTTTTGTTTGTTTATGGATTTTGATGATTTTTGGATATGATATTGGTCAATATGTTGTGGACGTCACTGCGAAATGGCGCCTTCAAATTTTGGCCAGGACCGGACGACATTTTTATCCAAATGTTGCATTTATGCTCGTTGCAAAAATCAACCACACTGATGTTTTTCAAGAAGGCCATTTGTAGGAAAAGTCGTCCGAAAAATATCAATATTTTAGGATCATAATCTATGAAACGATTTTTCTTTTATTGGTATGATGATGATAATGCTTGTCGGCATTTTTAAACTATTTCAATCTACTATGATCAAGGCTTTCTTGAAATTCCATAGCAACGTTGTTTGTCAAGAACTCGTAAATTTTTTGACATTTTAGGATTTGCTCAATTGATTTTGAAAAAGTCGACATGATTCTATCTTTGGAAGATAAAATCTTGTTTCAACGCTAATGCGGGAAAAAATATGGGTACACGAAAATTTCACGCCCTTCAAATTTTAAAGTAGAATTAAATTAAATATTATATTGCACTCGAAATTGCCGAAAATTTAGTTAAACTTCGGAGCTCAAAATAACACTTACATAATATAATACAATCAAAGACAGCAGCTGAATAATAGGCCAAAGATCAAATACAAAGAGATATATCGGTAAATACCATTCATTATTGTCCTTATATCTTATATCCTTATATCCTTTTCAACGGGCACGCGTAGATTAAACGATTCGAGTGACATCGGACGCGGCAAGGTCGCCGCTGAAAACCAGACAGGGGCGTACTGAAAAGTAATCGCGAGGATGGATTCTGATGACTATTCTACAGATGAGGGCAAAAGACGCAAAAAAGACCAACCAGATGAAGAAATATTTGCAAAAAGCAAAAAGGTGATGCGATCGCCTGAACAAGCAGCTAGAAGGGAGGAAATGGTGGAGATGCTGATGAATATAAATAAAGAAATGCAGGAGTTGAGGGGCGAGAACAGAGAATATAAGACAGAAATAATCAATCTGAAGAAAGAAAATGAAGAAATTAAAAGATAGAACACAGAAATAAAAATGGAAATGAAAATAATGGATGAAAAACTCGATGCAATGGAAAGAGAAAAAAGAAGAAATAACATCGTAATACAAGGGCTGAGGCTGGAGTCATATGGTGCAAACAACTTGGTAACAGAATTGAACAAATTTAATTTATGAGAAAGCAGCTGGAAATTGAGATAGAAATAAAAAACGCAAGAAAAATTGGGGAAACAACTTGTTTGGTGGAACTAAACAATTCGAATGATAAGCAAAGAGTGATGCAAAATAAGAAGAAACTACGAAATACATCCGAAAGAACATATATTAATGACGATATGACCAAAGAGGAGAGGGAGATTCAGGCAAAAGTACGAGGTATAGCTAAACAGGAGCAACAAAAAGACAGTCAAGTGAAAATGTGTTATCAAAAATTTACTGTAAATGGAGAAGTGAGGAAATGGGACAAGAAGCAGGGAGAGCTCATAAAAATGAGCGGCAAACCAAAAAACTGAATGGAGAAAATTTAAATATGAAAGCAAAGAATGACCAGGCAATGTTAAATGGAAACGATACTGTAAATAGATTGTTTGAAATAGACGAAATGAAAAGAAAACAATACAAAATTTTGAAAGTGGGAACATGGAACATAAAAACACTAAACGGCAACGCGCAGCAGCAGGAGTGGGATGTATCATACATTCACAGTAATATCAGAGAGAATCCTCACAGTGAAGCTGAATACAGATTTAGGAATAACAACCATAATATCTTGCTATGGCCCCAATGAGGATGATACAGTGGACAATGAAGACAAATTCTGGAATCAACTAAATGAGGTCTTGGAAAAAGTTTGGGGGAAAAACATTTTGTTGGGAGATTTCAACAGTAGAGTCGGAATAAAAGATGAGTAATACTCCACAGTAATTGGGAAATATGGAGAAAACGTACGTATATATATATATATATATACAGTGTGTCTGCTTAAGTTGGCCACATATGGGAAACTTTTTTATTATTAATTTTAGGAAAAAAAGTTATTCTTTATAAAAAGTTCTGCATGTTCCAAAACCTAAAATGCAACCATCAGATATTACATTTTTTCATTTGAATTAATGCATTGATTTAAATGTCCAATAATTAAAATAAGAGATTACTGTTTAATATTAATTTATTTATAAAATTTAATAAATTTAAAAAAGAAAAAAACAATCATTTTAATGGTAGTGTTTATTTTTCTTTATAACAATTTTCGATATTGTCAAATTTTACTCTTGAGTGAAATTCATATTTTTTGACAAACCTCGTATACGACTGAAAAAATGTAATATCTGATGGTTGCATTTTAGGTTTTGGAACATGCTGAACTTTTTATAAAGAATAACTTTTTTTCCTAAAATTAATAATAAAAAAGTTTCCCATATGTGGCCAACTTAAGCAGACACACTGTATATATATAAATTAAATATATTTTTTGCAAAAATTATTAATTAGGTATTGCGTTTTTTCAAAAATTTTGTGATAAAATCCATCTCATCGAAACGATAAAATTAACTTTATAATATGCAAAATCGAAATCGCACATTATAACAAACCGCAAACAAAAGGCGTAAGACGCCAATTTATCTAATCTCCAAATCTAGTCCAAATTTTTGCTGCAAACAGAAATTCGATATCGGCTAGCGTGACTTGGAACACAAATTCAAGGTGGTTTGGCAAGGGGAAATCTGTCACTTCCACTTCGAAGTAAAATCAAATGGGAGTCAGGATTTATCCAGAACATATTGACTAATATCATATCCAAAAATCATTAAAATCCATAAACAAAAAAGTTATACAGGGTCAAACTGTATTTCAACTTAATTTGGCCCACAGTGTATTAGATGAGATTCAATCTCCTTCGAAAGATGATTATCTTCAAAGATGAAGTAGATAGTAGTTAACCACATACTGTAAAAATTAAGTCATCACAAAATCAAAATGAATCAGCTGATCCGCTACTCATCCCACATCCTACTGGTAAAATATAGTCATTTTTATTTTTGAAAATGGTCAATAATGTGTTTTATTTGGAAGGTGAGACGACATCACCTTCACCTCTAAATAAGGGGCTATTTGTACCCCCCTTTTTGTCACGTTCAATGTTGTTAGGTCACCATATACACTTCATGTTGTGTGTTTTTATTGTTGTGATTTTCCTGTGCTCCTGACTCAAGAGGCACTGAAGATGGCTTAGGCCGAAAGCGCTCTGCATTTGATTAATAAAGAATTTACACGGAATATACACATTCCCTTTTCTATCATTTCAATAATAATAATGATTATTAACAATTATTATTACCTGCAAGAATTGCCTTGTGAGCTTGAAATTCTCTTCCCGCCACCGACAGTGTGACGTCACTAAACTTTTGATTCTCGAATAGGAGACCCAGGTCATCGGGCAATCGACATTCCGGAACTTTGAACTGGATCGTGTTGGACTGTCCCGAGATATTAACACTATCAGCTACAACGCTGACCTAGAAAAATAAAGTTTTCAATGTTTGTCTATTAACCAGATCTTACCAAAATATACAGTGTTACGAATTCGATGTTCACCATTGATAACTTGAAACGGTAGGAGCTACAACGAAGCTTAAATATTCCACTGTTGTGCACTTGTAAAATGTAAAATGGATTTTATTTTTTCATAGGTTTATTTCAAAAAATAGGTTCTTCAAAATAAATGCCGAGCAACAATCATCAACTTTGTGTTTTTAAATAGTCGAACCATTGCATTCTACGCTTGATAAACGACATGATATCACACTGAACATTTTTTCGACGAGTTTAGCTAATACAGCCATAACACTGTTCAACACACATTTTATTACCAGAGGTATTTTGGAGAATTTTGAGTAATTTTGTTGTCACTCACACTAATATGAAGAATACAGACTTACACATTTGAATTGTAGTGATGTAAGTAATTGAACCTACGTTAATATGAATTTTACATACAAAACACCATATTATCAGATTATATTTCGGCCTCGTCTCATAAATAAGATGTTGTAGTACCTCCTTCTTAGCTCGAACCGATCACTATTCAAAAAAGTTGAAACATAGAGGAACATGCCACATCCTGCCTTGACACACGTCACACACCTTCAATTTGGTCTTTTTTTTTAGTGCAAATCGGTGAAAACACGTTTTGCTTTAAACCAATCCCCTGAAATATAAAGGTCTGAGTGCTGATCGTGTGACGTCATGTTCAGTAGTAGTTTTTATAGTTACTCGACACGATCCAGCATTAAAAATATTAAAAAGTCATTGGAATCATGAAGTAGTAAAAATAATAATTATTATTCATTTATTGGATATCAAAAGTCCGCTTGTCAAGATGAACAATTCCGCGAATGTATAGTGTTGTTGGTTGAGTGAAACCAAATACGTGAATATTGACAATGGCCGGTACAAAAAAGTGAACTGCAAAAATTAATTGGAGTTTTAGTTTTGGACAGCAGTGATAGCATCGATATGCATGAAGAACTAATACAGTTTATGGAGATGAGATTGGTAAACGAGGGAGAAGTGGTTTAAGATAAAATGGGTCAAGTGATGAAAATATTCTTATTAAGAAGCAAAATGACGGCCTGAAGCGCATCCAGATGCCATGCATGATTGCCATATTATATAATAATATATTTCATACCAGTTTTACGGTCGAAAAATTGATGTAGACAAATAAAGAGTTTTTTTGCAGTTTGCATTTATGTATCGGCCTATTCGGTTTCACTCTTGGTTGGACCGACAACCAACAACACTCTATATACGCGGCATTGTTTATCTAGATTAGCGGACTTTTATTATCCACTTGAATGAATATATGATTTCAATTATTTTTAAATGTTTTGACTTCTTATGTCACAATGACAGCTCGCAGTATTCAAACTCTTGGCAACCATGCACGCGTTTTAATGCTCGATCGTGTCGACTTACTATGAAAACTACTACGCAAGGTTGATTTATAAACTTGCCGTCCGCCGTTACGGTTGACGTTTGCCGATGCGGCTAACGTTGCCGTCGCCCAATGCATTTATAAACTTTTATAACGTCGATTGTCGTCGAAGATTTTCAAATTTTTTGTTCACTTACTTTGAAGTTAATTTGTTTTAGTTCAGTGAGATTTGGTGACTGACTCGAGTATATTTTGGTACAAATCTTAATTTTAGAATATAAAAACATGAATTATGGGAACAAAAATCTGTTGAGCCATTTTCCTATGGCTTTGGCTACGAACGGCGGACGGCAAGAGATGGAGATGAACGATCTCTAGCGGTGCGCCAACGGCAGACGGCATGATATAGATAATGTATGCAGGTGCGTCCATATGTCTATCTCGAACGTCAAACGTCAGCGTTAGCGGTAACGGCGAACGGCGAGTTTAAAAATCCCACTTAAACATGACGTCAAGCGAACAGCACTCTGGCCTTTATAAAGGGTGATCCATTTAGTGCTTTAGAATTTCAAATGGAATCAAACATCAGACATTGTGGGCTAGCAGAAAAAAAGACAATTTATTTGAAAGAGTATTCACTTACAATTTAGTTTTGAAAATAATAACATTCGAATGTCCATCATGACTTTGTTGGAAGTAGGTGATCCGATCATTTCAAGTTATGACTATATTTCCACTCATTTGGGCCGGTCTCCCATGAATAACATTTCTGATGTTGGTTTTCATAATAATCTTTAGTTCTTGGAATGTTATCATGAATCTTCGAAAGATTGTGCGGGAAAATTCACTGAACCACGTCGTCATATAACATTATCATTACCGTTGATGATGAATTTTTATAACTTTACAACGTTCTTAAGACGTCAAATGTTCCATGCTGTTTTGTAATGACCTAACCTACAAAACTGCCAGATAAGAATGCCATCCACTTTTACAGTTTTGCCTAACTTCCATTCTAAATCCTAAAGCACTAAATGGATCAACCTTTATTTCAGGGGGTATGGCGTTGAACGTGAAATTTCAAATTGTTTTTCCCTTCAACTCCTTTTTTCCGGCAGAGACTTCAAGAAAAAGGCTTAAAAGTAGAGAAGTCACAATGACATCTATGTATGTGGTGCTACGGAGGATAGAAAGTCGTCTTTCTAAGGTAGAAAAGCATCAGACAAATTCGAAGAGACGCCAGTGCCGCTGAAATCGTTCAACCTTCCTTAGCTTCCTCTTATTTGCATCTTAAATCAGGTCAATTTGACCCAGATCACTAAAATTTGACACTTAGGACGTTTTATTCACAAACTGATCTGATTTGTAAGTGATTCGGTCACTTCCTCCTTTGCCCCTAACTGTACCAACCGCAAATTTTGATCGCTCAAGTGAACTCAGAACTGTCAGAAGTAAAAGGTGGGGGTGGTTTTTACGGATATAAGGCATGAATTTCGCAACAGCCTAAACCTCAAATCACTTAAAAATATAAAATACTTAGCCTTGATTCAAAATTTTGAAGGAAAAAACTTCTTTTTGCTAAAAATTATGACACTGACAGTGACATGATCCAAAACCAATGATAAAAAATAACAAATGCAGTTTTATTTGATCGTTCAAGGATCAGATCATTTTAGGTCAGTTCATCTAAGAGTGATCTGATCTAGCATGCAAATAAAAACAACTATTGATTCTGATTCTTTGAATTTGGTTTATTGCACCCACATAGGAGGTAAGATGATAATTTCATCGAATGATGAACGTGTCAAAATGACAGAAGACGGTAAGTTTTCTTTCTATAAATGATTTTGGGCTCTTGTAAGGTGAAGATTACATCCACTATGAAATTTGATGATAGAAACAGTTTTATTTTACCTAGAGGGGTCTAATGAAACAAGTTCACTTGTTTTTGATAAAATGTAGAAGATTTTTACCTCGGGTGATACATTTTGCAGCAATCATAGAATTTAATGATGAAAACATAACGTCATTCCATTAGGCCCAGTGTGCTCCAATGATAGGAATTCACTTGCGCGAAAAAGTTTAGTTTGAAAAGATGTACCTATGTGGTGGAAAATTTTTTCATCCACTGTAGAGTTTAACGTTGGTATCATCATTTCATTATGCCTATAGGGTAGTCTAATGTTACAAGTTCACTTGTTTACTTCTGCAATATAGTGTTTCATAAATCTTCACCAAGAGTGGTACATTTTACATCAACTTTAGAATCTAATAATGGGAACATCCAACATACCGGTGGTCCAATGATAAAAATTCACTTGTGCGATAAATTATCAAACATGTAGGGTAGTCAGTTTCACATCCACTATAGATTTGATGATCCACTATTGCCAAGGGCGGTTTTATGATAAAAAATCACTTGTGTTGTGCGATATCGTGTCAAAGACATTCACCTGGGGTGGTATACAGGGTGCCACAGATTCAAGTGAATGCATGGGGATCTCAGTTATTATGAGAGATACAGGGTCGGTTGAATGGTAGCAAAGTTGCGCATTTTTATGCTCAACAAAATGCCATTTTGAAATTTGAAAAATTCCGACTACTTCCGAAGATATTCGAAAAAGACCGAAATTTCGCAAAAACATTTTTATCATTTCCTGCGTTGGTTTGAAAAGACATTTTAAAATAAATTTTATTACACTTTGTCATTGCCACTTTTTCTCCTTTACAAGATGGTGGTATAAAATTGAATATCTGACGTTTCATCTTCGAGCTGCCATCATCAACATTATTTTTTCAAATACACGGACCTGGATTTTTTATTTTATTTTCAGTTATCTTTTTACGTCCTTGAGGCATTGAGGCGATCAGATGAGGGCGTAGAGTGATGGGTTGCCTTGGCAACCTCAATGTTTTCAATTATTATTCACCTATCATTGTTATTTTCAATATTTCGTTAAAATGGCAATATTTTTGAACACTTTTGCAGAAATTGATTCAGTTTTTTTCATGATTTTTCATGTCATTTGTGGATTCAATTTGATTTCATTAAATGTATCGTTATTGGATGTTATCTCGATTTTGGTTCAGTCAATAAGTTTTGTTTGGTTGTGCAGGTTTTCTCAGAAGAATAACGTGTCGAATAGAGAGGGATTTATGAACCAAACTATGTGTTAGGGAGACAAGTGTGGCCCAACTGATTTTCTCTGGTATTATTTTTTAATGCATTAAGGACGTCAAAAGATAACTAAAAATAAAATAAAAAATTCAGGTCCGTATTTAAAAAAAATAAGTTGATGATGGCTGCTCGAAAGCGAAACGTCAGATTTTCAATTTGATACCACCATCTTGTAGAGGAGAAAAAGTGGCAATGACAAAGTGTAATTTATTATAAAATGTCTTTTGAAACAAACGCAGGAAATGATGAAAACCCTTTTGCGAAATTTCGGTTTTGTTCGAATAACTTCGGTAGTCAGAATTTTTCAAATTTGAAAATAACATTTTCTTCCCAGCAACTTTGCAACCATTTAACGGACCCTGTATCTCTCATATTAACTGAGATCCCCATGCATGCACTCGAATCTGTGGCACCCTGTATACATCCAATCTAGAGCCTAATGATGAACACTTTTTATTATGCCTAGGGTGGCATAATGTGGAAATTCATAAGTTCGGCAGTATAGTGTTTCAAATGTATTTGCCGTGCGTGGTAAACTTAACATCCACTGAGGTAAAACCGGGAGAGAGGACGCAGCGGGACATATCACGCTTTGTAATAATTCCCGCGTAAACAATGCGAATCAATTAGTTTTACCGGTCAACTAACAGGCAAAGTCGATTGTATATTTGAAAATCGTTCGAAAAAAAATTAAAAACTACTGTGAAAATTGTGATTTCTTTATTTGGTGAGTACGTATCCTGAAGTTTCTTACTATATTATGTAGTTAATTGTTATTTATGGTAGTAGTGCAATGTGTTGGAAATAATCACGAGCGAAAGATTTGTACAACTTTTGGTTTTCTTATGGGAGCCATTTTGAATTTCTTCGTTTTTAAAATCTGCATTTAAAGTGCTATTGAAAAATATGGCTTTCATAAGAAAAACAGACTTGACTTTGTCTGGACGCAACATAGTAGGCCTAGAATTTTTCTGACGCCCTCTTTAGAATCGTCGTAACCTCTTACCCATATCCTGAAAATTTGAAAGTGTTAGATTTTATAACAAGCAAAATATTGTGCTTTTTCAAAAATGAACCTTTTTTTTTCACTCTGTATCTACATTACGGTATCGATTCAAAATAAAACAAAGGTAGAATATTTTTGGGCATATAAATACGTAACTTTTCTTCCATTTAAGCAACGTCGTATCTTTTACCGTTTCCATTATCCCCATATAGTCCCATGTACAGGGTTTTCCTTTATAATCTATTGACACCTCCCTTATCTTTTTTATTTGACGTTTCTGAAAAAAGCATCTCGAATAAAAGTTTAATGGTTTCAAGAAAATTTTTCAAAAACCTTTATTTCGCATATACAGGGTGCCTCAGAAAGTCTGGGCGTGGTCCAACATTCTTATTTCAAATGAGAAACCCTTTTTTATTCGATTTTTATATTCTCCTAAAAATTCTAAATATTTTCTATGTATCATACCCTTTATACCTAAAATTGACGTATAAAAAGATATTGACCACGAAAAAGTGTCTGGTTACCGTGATTGTTTTGATGTCTGATAGATTTTTTGGCAGCGTCGTTAAAAATTCCTCACACAGATGAGAAAAAATGTGATATTCTTCGAATATACTATCAAAATAACAAAAATGCATACAGCCTGATACCAGTATGTTCCCCTGATTTCAGCAAATTTTTATTGAATTGCAACTTTTTCTAGGTCAATATGTTTTTATACGTCAAATTTAGGTATAGGGTATGCTACATAAAACATATTTAGATTTTTTAGGAGAATATAAAAATCGAATAAAAAACTAGGGTTCTCATTTGAAAGAAGAAAGTTGGACCACGCCCGGCTTTCTGTCTGTATATGCGAAATAGAGTTTTTTGAAAAATTTACTTGAAACCATCAAAATTATTCTGGACACACTGTATAATGTTTGACTTGCAACCAAAAAAATCATATTTCAGGCAACGAGGATCAAAAAGATTCCGGATAGAGGAAAAAATTGGTGTATTTGCCAATTTTGGTGCAAGTGTAGGTTGAGGTGTCCTGAACATACTAAAAGTCCTGATCGGTGAGGGGCGAGCTAAAGTGGAGAGAGGTCTCTGTTGGTCATTTTTCCACGTTTCTCTTGAATAACTTGAAAACGAGACCAACCAGCAAAAAAATACTGGAGTACTAAATAATTCCATGTAAAATTTCCTACAAAAAGGTGTTGTGTATTTTTTCGCTGGAAGGAGAAAATAAACTGGAGAAAATGGATTTATGTTAAAAAATCAGATTTTCATATTATGAAAATATAAATTGAGTTTTAACTGCTTCCTGTGACGTGCCACCGATGCACTTTCACTCATTCATTGGCCCCACTCCTCATTGTGTCAGGTGGTCTACTAAGAGTATACGTATACCTCCATTTATCGAGGTCTTAGCTATACACTCAACCTTCACTCAACCCTTCCAGTTTGGTACGCCACTGATTGAAATTTCAAAATTTTGAGCTTAAAATCTGATCCTGCTTTAAGAGTTCATGCGATATATGAAATCTCATGATTTTTGAATGAACGCTGGGTTCGGGAATATTGAGGAAAAAAAGTCTTTGGGGTGAGGGGCGTAGCTCCCGTAAATAAAAATTTTCGTCAAATCTTTATAGGAACTTTATTTCATGAGAATCCTTGATGAAAATACCCCGTGAAAATAAATCACCCTATGCATTTCTTTACCAAAGTCTAGGAAACACCCTGTATTATCATATAGTTTTTCCTTCATCCATATTTCCTTACATGTCAATCTTAGCGACAATGAGTACTCAGTCTTTTCTAATGAGAATTTCGTGTAGAATAATTAAGTATTCTTATGTTTATTTGCTGAAGGTCCTGGTTCTCCCGCTATTCATGAAAAACCAAAAAAAAAACTTCAGACACCCTCCACCACCTTAGCTCGCCCCCCACCGATCAGGACTTTTAGTATGTTGTTCAGGACACCTCACCCCACGCCTATAACAAAATCCGCAAATACACCATTTTCTTCCTCTATTTTTTTTTCGTTGCCTGATGAAACTTTCATTTTAACATCTTTTTTGTATCTCTTTAAATAGTTTTTATTAAGGGCTGACAAATTATAAGGAGAAACCCTTCACAGTGTGTCGCAGATAAGATGGATACACGCCTGTACTTTCCTTATTTTAAGTGGTCGAGATTCGAAGTTTTCTTCAGTAATACAGACTGATGAGCTCCACTATTTATGATAAATAACTGAAATTTGATGTCTAAACTCCGCCTATCACGTCTTTGCAAAGAGATAGCGAAAAAAGTTACTGGAAAAAGTTGTTTTACAGTGTGACCACGGATTGAGTTATCGTAAGATGTGAATGACAAAAAAAAACGCGCCTGTATGGTCCAAAACTAATATGTGAAAAAAATTAGTCAAATCATTTAAAATACAGGTTGGTTTTGGGGCGATTTTATAAAGGCTGACTAAGGCCCGGTTTCTCAAGTCCAGTTAAACGAAGGTACAACGTTGAACTGCGTTCAAAGATGCACAGTTCAATGTACTTGAGCCGGGTTCAACGTTGAACCATCATTGAGAAACCGGGCCTAGGAGTGAAGTACCTTTGTTTAAAGAGATATCGAAAAAAGTTATGAGAAAAGTTGTTAAGAATGAAAGGTAATAGCCGGATACCAATTTTGATACAAATTGGCCTGTTTTGATTTTTTTGTGTATCCGAGGTTATAATGCAATTTAGAACAACTTTTCCTCGTAGATTTTTTTTAATATCTCTGACGCGAAGCTAGATATCGAGAATTGACCATCTTTGCGAAGAAGTAGAGGCGGGGTTTAGACATCAAATTGCAGTTATACAGGGTGGACCAACGAAAACTTCACACCCTGACGGTCTTTAATGTTTCTTTATGAAAAACCCTCGTACCCGTCGATTTTCGATTTGAGGGGGAACATTTTGTGTGATTTTTTAATCGCCGTAAATACAACCCCCTCACGAGTGTCAACACAAACCCCAAAATTTTAAATGGGAAGGGGGGTCGAGCGATACCTTATTCTGAAGACCTTTCGACCCTGATTACAACTGCCGAGTTTCAAGACTCTGCTTTCATTGCTGTTGATATGACAGGTAGTTGTTTTTGATTTTTTTTTTATTTAATAAACCACCCGCAAGAGTCAACTTCTCCAAATAGAGAGGATATGATGAACAACAGGTGATCTTCAAAATGAGCTATCACCCAATCATTTTGATGAGGATTTATTTCACCATAATTTATTCATTTTTTTTGGTGGAGTGATTATTTATTGAATAAAAAAAAATCAAAAATAAAACTTTTGAAAACCGTCATATCAACAGGAATGCCAGTAAAGGCTTGAAACTCGGCAGTTGTAATCATGGTCGAAGGGCCTTCAAAATAAGGTATCACTCGACCCCCCTTCCCATTTAAAGTTTTAGGGTTGGTGTTGACTCCTGCGAGGGGATTGTAGTTACGGGGATGAAAAAATCACATAAATTGTTTCCCCTCAAATCGAAAAACGCAGGTCAAAGGATTTTTCTTAAAAAAATACTGAAGACCGGAAAATTGGAGTGTAAAGTTTTCGTGGCCCACCCTTTATATCCTAAATAATATGTAGTGGAGCCCCGAGTAAAATACAGGTTTCTATTCATCTTATCTGCGGTAGTATTCTACCCAATATTTGAAGGTCATCAGCAAAATGTGCAAATTCTCCATTCGTGAACTAATAGGACTTAACAATAACTATCCAATCAGGATATACTCAGTTGAATTTGTAGCAACTACCAGGGACATCGAAGGTTCAAGTACACTTTGAATCCATAGCTTCACTAAATCATAAAAGTAATATGTATTTTGTATATAAAAATACTCACTTCACAGAATATTGTAAGTTTATCATCGGGCAAGAGTCCGTTAGCCTCATCAAGCAAAAAGTCTCGACGAATAAACTTCTTAAATCCCCAGTCCTTGCCTTGAACAAATCTATATGCTCGTTGGCTTTCCATTGCTTTTGTTTCTTCTCGTTTTGCATTCAGTATACTGAATTTAAATTTTGCCCTCACTTCACTCTTATTGCAAGACACTAATAAAAGATACAGTGAAAGGTAATCTTTGCTTTCTTCATCAAGACCTTTAGGATTTACTCGAAGGCACCTAAAAAACGAGATAATTCAATGACAATTCAATTTGAATGAGGCTACTTGATCAAAACAGTTTCCCCAGTGAAAGTCGATAACATTTTGAATAACCCTGATGAATCGAGTTTTGAATGCCCCTTACACCGATGTCGTATGTCACTTTGCTTTGAAGCTAGTATTGTCCAGTAATCCAAGGTTCAGAAACGGCGTTTCCAGGACAAAAATGTAGATGTTTTTTCTCACTGACTCTGTATGTTTTTTGATCTGCTGAATCCGAATCTAACGTTTGCTACCTCGCGAGGTGTCGGCTTCACAACGAAAATTGCAAAAAACCTCAAAATGTCGGCATTTTTTCAGTTTTCTAAGAATAACTCGAAAACTAAGCGTTTTTTATGATAACTGATACCAAACGAAATACAGCGCATCAAATGACCAAATTAAGTTGGCAACAGGGGTGTTAAAAAAAAAACGAGAAAATTGCCTTCAAGAAAGTTTCAGAGAATCAAAGGCTGAACAACTTTTCCTCATAACATTTTTCATGATCTCTGAATAAATTTATTTGGAATCACCATGCCATCGGCCGAATTCTGTCATTTGTTGCGCTGTAACTCATTGAGTGTTGAAGTTGTCAAAACATTTTATGAGGCAAAGTTGTTCGGTTCTTGGTCCTCCAAAACTTTTATAAAGGTCTCTAAATACATTTTCGGGAAACCACCCCTTAAGCGCAAAACGTACCAGGAGTTCGAGTCTGATCTTTTGGTTGGATGCTCAGGAGGCAGTCCTTAAGCATTCCCGAAAATATCATTCTGTTTGGATTTTTTTTTGCCGACCCCTATAAGCCGATTACAATTATACTGGACTATTTATACACCTACAAAATCAATTATTTCATGACTACCTGGTTTGTCCTGGGCAAACGCACCGCATGAGCACTTTGCGCCACATGAGCATTCAGATGTGGACGAGACGCACAAACGCGCTGAGCACGCTCATGTGGTGCGGCGGCCGATCCGATCGTTGTCGGTCCATCAAATGAATACCTTGCTCAATCTGGAGGCTTTTGGTTTGCCCGTTCATTTCGCCCCAAACGGCCCAGTACAAAATGAATTTTCCACATGAAAGTGTTTGCAATTGATTCATGAGATTGAAGTTGAGATATTCTTCGAAGGTGAGACTCGAAATGTATGTTGGCAAGTTAAAGAAAAAGGATGCTTGGAGTAAAATTGTGGAAATATTTAACAGGATTTTTTAAATCGCCTGCCATCCCCTTCACTTATTTGGATGTCGCACAAAAATAATTTATCAACTGACAATATCGACTTCCTCTTAAGCAGCACTTGGTAGTCCTATACTTGAAGAGTTGGCAAACATGAGTGAGGTCCATTTACACACAATCATGATCTTATAAATAGCACATGCCTAATATTTGATGAAACTTTCATTCTGCATCAGCGATCAAAGAAATAATGGTGCATTTGAGAACTTCAATTCATTTGTCAGTTCACGTGTCCTAGCGATTTTTCTCAAAACTTTGTTCAGGGCCCTTTTGTCCCGTTTAAAAAAGATTGAAAACGAAACTTTTCTCTGTGTTATATCACAGGTAGACTACCTTTCATTCAATTGCTGTGAAATTTCCAGAAAGTACGTATCGTCGCTTGAATGCAGAAGTAGTCTAAGTCACAAAATATAAATTTTACAGCAGAGCCATTTTTTGTTTTTCTCCTAAATATTATAAAATCTTATTAACAAAAAATTGTATGACCATCTTAAATGAGTTATTGTCCCTACAGTTTATGTTTTGACTATAAAGGCCATGTTCTGAGAAAAAAAAGGACATAGAATAGTAAAGTTTCAACGGAGGTAGCCTATGTCCAAAATTGAGAGAAAATAAATCGCGAACAAGTCTATGTCCTCAAGTTACTATTCTATGTCCACCGTAAACTTATGCAGAACTAGTCTATGTCCTCAAGGTACTATTCTATGTCCACTGTAAACATATGCAGAACTAGTCTATGTCCCAAAGCTGGTGGAGATGCATTGGCGCTTGTAAATAGAATAGTTCTGCATTAAAACTAGCAGCGCGATTAAACATAGGATAGCCCGGTAGTTTTACCCATATGAGCTCTAGCTGTAAAGATGGACTTACGATACTTCTGCATCCAATATAACGGTGCTTTTACTTTCAAATGGACTTAAAATATCAAATTAGCCAAAAATGGACATAGGCTAGTTCTGCATCCAAGTGACGGTATATTTGTCCATGAGTGGATAATCATGGATACTTATAAATATAAATGGTATGTTTAAAGTATCCATGAGTTCATAATCTGGATGCAAAGTAGTTTTTCTTCAAACGCTGTAAAACGGACATTGTTCGACTGAGTATCGGCCGCAAAGTTTCACTTTTCCTCCGCCGGAGGGGAAAGTAACCATGACAACAAAAACGTGAGCCTGGCGCCGCCGCCCGAAGCTTTATTCATGGCAAATTGAAAACATTATGTTTTTGCATAAATTATAAATTTGACGACATTTGAAGAAAAAATAGCATATTTTATTTAGGAAGAGTTACTTTTCATGACTTGCTCTCTATTATGAGCCTCACTTCGTTCGGCTCCTGAACACAAGCGCGTCAAGAAAAGTATCACTTTTCCTCCATATAAAATAATATACTATTTTCTTATTGGTTCAATTATTATGAAAAATCATCTTAGGATCAATAATAAAATCAATAAAACAATATTTTATTATTTTTTTTTTTTTTTATTTTTAATAGAGTAATGTATCCACTTTTGAAATATACAGGGTGTCAATTTGAAGACTTCCGACCCTAAATAACGGGCCCCCAAGAAAATAGAATGAAAAACGCCTGGATCCGTCGATTTTTTTTTCGAGAGGAAACAATTTGCGCCTATTTTCAACTCGGCTACATAACACTCTGAGCGAGGATTGTATTTACCGACAAAATGTTAAATGGAAGGCCCTTCGACCCTGATTACAACTGCCGAGTTTCAGGTCTCTGCTATCATTTCTGTTGATATGACAGCAGGTCAAAAATTTGGTTTTGATTTTTTTTTCTAATTCAATAAATAACTAACCGCAAAAGTCTACTTCTCCAAACTAAGAGGATTTGATAAAGGACAGAAGATCTTCAAAATGAGCTATCACTCAATCCTTTGGCGAGGACTTTCACCCATTTTTTTTTAACATCCTTGCCAAAAGAAGTGAGAAATAGCTCATTTTGAAGATCTTCTGTCTCTCATCATATCCTCTTAGTTTGGGGAAGTTATCTTGCGGTTAATCATTTATTGAATTAAAAAAATAAAAACTAATTTTTGACAAGCTGTCATATCAACAAGAATGACAGCAGAAGCCTGATATTCGACAGATATAATCAGGCTCTGAAGAGCCTTCAAAATAAGGTATCACTCGACTCCCCTTTTTTTTAATTTTAGGGGTGAATATCACCCTCGCTCAGAGGGTGATATTGCAGAGTTGAAAATAGGCCCAAATTGTTTCCCCCTTGAAACAAAAATCGTCGGGTCCAAGCGTTTTCCATTCTATTTTCTTGGGGGCCCGTTATTCAGAGTAGAAAGTTTTCAAATTGACACTATTTTAAAATGAATATACCACTACATTTGGAAAAAACTCAAAAATATGCTACCGTTTCAGTTAACGCAATCTAGCGGCGACAGCAAACAAATTCAAAACCAAATAAGCATTTTGTAGTGCAGAGTATGCTCTTTCATACAGTATCCGCCATAAAGTTGGGTAAATATGGGAGTTTTTTTTTATTTTTTATATTTTTGAGAAACTTTCTTCGGCAGGTTCCGAAACCCAAAAAATTGATTTTGATAAAATATATGTCATGAGTTCTTCTGTTTAGCGAGAATTTTAATAAAAGTTTATTTTGGTGTCAAAAAATGGTTTAATTCAACTTGATATCAAAAATTTTCATTGGAAAAAGTTACTAGGAATCCACAAAGGAC